>PVJH01002677.1:18810-161713 GCA_004026705.1 Nesogale talazaci | reverse complement strand
CATTACCCCATTTCATTCAAACCGACCAACTCCAGTGACTATAAATCAGGAAAAATGATCCTTGGCCAGATGCTTATTTTGACACAACAAACTTGAATTAGCTTGTAGCCGTTGCGATCTGGAAAAAAGGGTGAGTCGGCTTCATTGGTCCCACTCAAGAAAATGACGGGGAGTGCTTTGAGAACAGAGCGCTCTTGAAAAAGACGATTCCAGAGCTGGCGTAACATCACTGAAAGGTCTTGAAACACTAATGTTGCCTTCCCACCACGTACATACACGTTTTCCTCACTAGGCGCTACCTGTGGAACTGCAGGCATCTCTTTGGAAAATGATGTGTGAATGGAATTGGCAACGCTGACAAGACAAAAAGGAACAGCTTTCTCCACCCCGTGCGAGGTGACCCTGCTGGGACAGAGAGCCCACCCCCGGGCTTGGCCAAGAGCAGGGGAATTCCACAGAGTAGACCACAGACAAGGCAGCCACGTCTGCATTCCGCTCTCCTGGTAAAGGCCAGTTTCCCTTCTTGGAAAACAACACACCCTGGTGATCATAATATACTAAACTCATTCTCCCCAAACAGCTGCCACCAACATAGATAAGAACACAGGCCAGTCACAGGGTGGTGGCTTCAAGGCCAGAGCTGCAGCCTTCATTTCTTTCTTTCTTTTTTTTTTTTTTTTTTTTTTTATCAAGTCTCCTTTATTTGGGAGAAGTAAACCAGTTTTATAGGGCAAGCAAGCTTAGGCAATTAGCATATGGTGATCTTCAAAATTAACAGTGAATGGCAGCACAGCTGCAAGTCAGGCTTCAAAGGCCAGGGCTGTTTACAGTTACAAAGGCGACAAACTACAAACCCCAGGCAACAAACTGCAACAGAGTTCAGGCATATCCAGCCTGTAGCCAGGTCAAGAATGTCCGGGCTGGATGGCTCCGGTACAGGTCCCCCTTTTTCATTTTTTCAAGTAATATCCTCCCGGGAACTCCACCTGTCTTAGGTTGTCAGGACACGCACTCAGTCCTTACCCGTCATCGGTCAATGGCCTTCTAATGTCATCATGGCTTGTCTTAGGTTGGTAAAGAGTGCTCCTGATCTTACCCGTCATTGGCTGTCAAATTCAGCTCACGGAGGCAGAGGGTCTTATCACCTACTAGTCGTGTGTGCCACTCTGTTCGAGGTCGCTCATCTCCAAGCGACAATAATGAACTTGCAGGGGCCTTGCTTGAATGGTCTCAATCTGTTACTTAATAAATGCCATGAGGTTGTTGAATAATACTGGCCGTAATGAAAGCAAAAGCAATAAACTAACGAGGGGACCCCACAGTGGCAAGAGGTAAGGGAACAGTCCATTGAGCCCAGTCCACAGTGGATTGGTGGTCATCTCCTTTCTTCTCTTCTCCAAGTCTTCTTGCAGCCGCTTGATTTTGTCTCTTACGATTCCAGATTTGTTGGCATAAAAACAGCCTCTTTCCTGTAAAGCCAAACAAATACCTCCCTGCTCTGCAGCAAGTAAATCTAAACCTCCGCTATTTTGTAATACTACTTCTGCCAAAGAATCTACCTGATCTTGCAAATCTTGTGTAGTGCCTGATGAGGCCTGCATATCCGAGATTAGCTGCCTAGATAATTTGGTATCCTGCAGTTCCAAAGGCCACTGCAGTACTGGTCTCTAATCTTACCAGCCGACATTTCTTAGGTGATGGATTCTATGCCTGTGGCAGTCATCCTACTTTTAAGGGGGGCTTAAATGCTGACCTTAGGGAGTGTGAACCACGCCACCCCCTTTGTTTCCTTGGGGCCATCTTAAGACTGCGTTTGTAGAGGGGTTCTATTCCTTTTTTTTTTTTGGTTTTTTTTTTGTGGGCATCACTGCCTCTGGTGGTCGTGGGCGCTATCCAGCTGCCACTGGATTTGAACCGCCAAGCCCTCGGGCTGCAGTTCCGCACTCAACCACTTACGCCACCAGGGCTCAGCCCTAGGGGTTCTATTCCTATGAACAGTTTACAGTCTTGGAAACTCACAGAGGCAACTGTACCCCAACCTAGAGGGTCCCTATGAGTTAACTCTGAGGCAACGAGTGAGTGAGAGGCACAGAACAACATCACAGAACCATTTAGAAGAGCACATGCAAGACCTCAGTCTGAAGTAGAAGAGCTGCCAGGATGGGATTCACCAGGGAATCTCATAAGGTACCTTCTCATCGGGTCTATGGGACTATGAGGAAACCACAGGAGGCTGAAGCATTCAGGACCAGATAGGGACCCCATGGCTGCTGGCTAAGAGGAGGTTTTCTGTGGACCAATGACTGCCTATATCCTGACAGTGTACCGCTAGGCTACCTGTCATATGTGATAAACTATCGACTTCCCTAATAAACCAAAATAAATCATAGCTGTGAGTTCTTTGTGGCCATTGCAACAAACGATGGAACCCAGTCAAGAAGTACAGTGCTATGGGAAGAATAATTGGGATCAAAATAGGCGAAAAGGCTTAGAAGATGAATGGATGTCTGACCTCTGCCTCCAGACAGTAGGGAAGCCAGAAGAGATTTAAAAATGTCTATCTTATTGCTGTACCTCACATCTCCCACTGAAAAGCTTTCTTTTTTATTTTTAATAAGTAATTTCCAAAATTTCTCCCCTCATTTCTATCTTACTTCAGTAAACCTACATAGTGAACTAAATAAAGTCTAACAAGGAAAGGTTATCATTCACTTACTACTTTTTTTACACTAATCAAAGAGAGATCATCTTTTTTAGAGACTTCCCTTTTTTTTGGGGGGGGGGGCATCACCGACCTCTGGTGGGAGTGGGAGACCCAGCCTTGCTCCTGGAGAGCTGCTGCTGGATTTGAACCGCCAAGCCAGTGGGCCGCAGTCCTGCACCCAACCACTACGCCACTGGGGCTCAGCCCGAAAATTGCTTTTTATATGGTTATTAGTGTAGGCCACTTGAAAATTATTTCATAATATCTTGGATTTTCTAAGGGAAGTTTTTTTCAGCATTATTCAGTACTAATCAGTTGAAAAAGTTAGGCATAGCAATACAGGATTCTGTTAAATAAAAGTAGTTTAAAAACAAGAGCAGTCACCATGAGCAGAAGAGATTCTATTGGAGTCCTACACTTTGCAGCAATGTGCCTTCCATGCCAGGGCCTTTGTTTGACCATCATTTCTCCTTTGTGTCCATTAAAAGAACCCCAAAAGGTGATAAATTCAGAACCCCTTTAGAAACTATTTGGCAGTACTTACTAAAGCTGAGTATATACGGCCCACAGTTTTTAATCCTACTACCAGTGAGACCATTCTGACTCATGTAGGACATACTAGAGCTGCTCCTTTCAATTTTCAAGGCTATCAATCGTTACAGGAGCAAACATACTCATCAGTTTCTCTTTGAGCAGCACATGGATTCAAACTACTGATATTGTAGTTAGCAGCCCAACTCTTAACCCACTATATGGCCAGGGCTCCCATCCTCCCATTCTTCCATCCTAACAATGTCATCTCAAAATACACGCCCACATCAAATGCATATATCTCCTCACCAAAGACACATTCCAGTACATGGATTGCTGTTGGTAAGTGAGATCAGCTTGGTCAGACTTCTAGCAACCCCGAGTACAAAACACTGCCTGGTCCTGCTCAATCCTCACAATCATTGCTGTCTTTGAGCTCATTGTTTTATCTACTGTGTTAATCCATCTCTTTGAGAGAGAATTTAGAGAATCCTTCCTCTTTTTTTCTGACTCTTTGCCAGACCTGATGTCCTTCTTCGGTGGCTGGTCCCTTCTGGTACCATGTCAAAATGAGTGAGACAAAATCTCACCACTGACTTTTGAGGAACATTCTGGATGTTCTTCTTCAAAGACAGATTTATTGATTTTTCTGCTTGTTATTGCTAGTGCCATAGAGTTGATACAGACCCATAGTGCTTATGCACAATGGAACAAAACATGGCCAAGTCCTTCACCATCCTCACAATGGTTCCCATGATTGAGCCCATTGTGGTAGCCATGAAGTCAATCCATCTCCTTGAGAGTCTTCCCTTTTTGTTGCCCCTCTATTTTACCAAAAATTATGTCCCTATTCAGAGATGGCTTTTCCTGATTATATGTCCCAAGTGTATAAGATGTACTTTCTCCATCTTTGTCTCCAATGAGGACTCTCACTCTTGCCAGACCTTTTCCAAGACAGATTGGTTCGTCCTTTTAACAATCCAAGGTAGTCCGTGATATATTCCATATTCTTCATCAATTTCACAATTTAAATACATCAATTCTTCCCCAGTCTTCCTTATTCATTGTCCAACTTTCTCTACTTTATGCATGTTTGTAGCAGCCCAATTCACAAGAGCCACACACACACAAGATGTCAAGATCCTATCAACATAAAAAATTAATAAAAGCTTACATGCTATTGGTATTGTTCTATTTTTATAGGAACTGTCACATGAGAATGTACAATGTCTGAAAATGTATATGTACCTTTCTGAAAATAGATTTTCCTGTAACAAAGTTTGTTTGTTTTTATTTGCTTTACAAGGGACCCTGGAAACCAGAAAAACATTTATGCTGCCTCAAAAAAGATAGAACTTTTAAGGATTTTGAGAGCCTTGGTGATGCAGTGGTTGCTCCTGGGGTTGCTAAGCACAAGGTCAGCAGTTCAAAACCACCAGCAAGAGATGAGGCTTTCTACTCTCATAAAGAGTCACTGCCTCAGAAACCCACTGGGGCAGTTCTACCCTGCCGCGTAAGGTAACCATAAGTCAGAATTGACTCAATGGCAGTGAGTCTGCCCTTGGTTTGGCGATGCAGTGGATAACACATTGAGCTACTAATGATAAGGTCAGCAGTTCAGACCCTCAACTTGCTCCTTCAGAGAAAGATGTGGCTGCCTCCTTCCACAAAGATTTACAGTCTTAGAAATCCAAGAGTATCCCTCAGTCAAAATCAACTCCAGAGCAGAGGGTAAGCATCCCAATAAGTAATAAATTTATTCACAGAAGCAACAAATCAGTCAACTTAACGACCCGATTGAATTCTTATTTTGTTTTGAGGTTGTTGTTTTTTGTTTTTGTTTTTGTTTTTGTTTTGGGGGGGGTGGTTAATGTAAAATCCAAAGAAAAGCAGAAATGAACACACTTTCAATCAAGTAATTTGTTTAAAGATTACTGTAGACACATTTTTCACAAAAGAATATTTCATAGTATGACACCCCACTTTCTTAAATGTGATCTAAATTTTATGAAATGGCCAACTGGATAGAGGCTTGAACTTCATGAAATATTTTAAAAGGTCAAGAGAGTGACATCTTGTCTTCCTCTGGAAATTTGCTATGACTTCATCACTGTGAAAATATGTTTCTCCACCCTTTCCATCATTTCCCCAAATATGTTTTTTCTTAACAAGTCAAGTATGCAGAAAATACTAATACCAACACGTCTGCCTTTGGGACAAAACTGTAAACTATACTTCCCAAGACTGGCGCATGGACACATTGTAATGATAACAGCTGTACACTTGGAAGATGTGAGCAAGTAACTATGCTGATATTTTAAATCTGGACTTTCTTCAGATGCCAAATAGCATATTTCAGAGATCACATTCTGTTCTTTAAGAGACAAATATGCAATTACTTCCCTAAAGAGTTCCATAAGGAGAAGGTAAAGATCAAGAATGAGTATTCTAGGAAGAGAATGCTTTGATAGGGCTAATTCCTGTTCAGTGAAGAGTTGTCTTATTTAAATATTCTGCTGTGTGCAAGAACATTGGTACCTTTCTGCATGAGAATTAATGTACACAAGCATGTATTCCTGACTCCTTTTCTTTTAAAGCTTTTTTTATTCACTTCTAGAGAACCCAGAGACACATAAATGTTAGTCCTTTGGGATGTCTTCACTTCAATAAAGGACCTCTTTACCACCTGTAATAGCTAAGGTCTATTGTGCAAACCTGACTGAAGAACATGTGTGGGATTAAATGAAGGGCAGAGAGATAAATTGCTCAGTGAGCCTTGCCTGTCTGATTTCTCATTCTCTGATGATCAGACCAGTATGTTGCTGCTTTAACTAGTTTTCTTCCTCAGCTGGCAAAGCTCATTTCCTGAGACATCCCTGAAGAGAAGCCATATGGACTTAACCTGATTTAGCCGTGCATGCTGGAGAAGCTGTATGAAGGCCTCTGCCAATGCTGAGATGCTTACACACTCGTTGATTTGTCTTTCCTCCTATATTCAGTGTGATTGAGTGTGTTTTGTGAGTTTGAGGAGGATTTTGTAGATTGTTGTTGGATATATGGGCTAATGTCAGGCTTATGAGTTGGGATGCTTAATGTATACTTAACCTTTATATAAAACTTTCTCTTATAGAATATGAGTGTTTATGAATTTTGCTTCTCTACTCTACCCAGAATATCACAACATCTAAAAGGACATATGAGTCCAAACTGCATATAATAATAGATATAAATCTAAAGCATAGTATACTTCTTAAGAACATACTCTTTCTTACTTAGAATAAATGTTGATACCATTTGGGCTAAAATTACTTTATACAAACAAACTGGAAAACCTTGCTAAGAGCAAACAACTGATTAAATGCTAATCTTGAACTAGAATCTAGGGTTCCTACCTCTAATTTAGTAGTCTTTTGCTTTATGTTAAGAGAGCAAGTCCCAAAAGATTAAATTAATGAATGACAGTCTAGTTTGGGAGTTATGTTCTATTATCCACGCAGAACCAAGAGTTATAAGCCACAAAAAAGTAAAATTAAACTCTCTATAAACTAAGTATTCTCAAGGAGGTGCACAGTCTGGTATAGATGCTCACTATCTCAAATAATACCCTATAGCTGTTTGTGACAACATAGTAAGATCAAGGAAGAAATAAAAGAAAATAGCACCTACATGTGCATCTATAGTCTTTTTTTTTCCATTGAAATAGGATTCATTTTATGCCATTCAATCATTCAATTATATTTACAGGAGTTGTGCAATCATAATCCCAATCAACTGAACCTTTTTAGAGGCCTTGAGAGTCCATGAGAAAAGAGAAATTCTCATTTTTTCATCAATTCATTCAGCATATTTGTAGATAATGCCAGTCTTATCTACATATGGTGGGTGCCAGTAAGGACACACAGCTTTGATACAGGTAACTGCCCTCAACTAACTATGAATTGTGAAGCAACAGAAAAGTGGGTGAAGGGAGATAGCAGTCAGTGTAAGACATGAAAAACAAAATTATTAAAAAAAATCATGAGGGGCGGAGGGTGGGAAAAAGAAGGAAGAAATGAGAAATGGGTACCAAGGGTTCAAGGAGAAAGCAAATGTTTTGAGAATGATGATGGCAATAAATATGCTTCACAAAATGGATGGATGGGTTGTGATAAGCATTGTATGAGCCCCCAATACTAGGATTTAAATCAAAGACATAAAAAAGAATACCTTCTTAAGAGTCATTAGTGAAAACATGGGAAATTGGGTCATCCTCTTTGCAGGATTTTCCCATGTCACTACTGATTCAGCGGTTTTCAAAATGTGGTCCCTAAGTGAGGAGCAGCACCATCACCTGAGAAATTATTAGAAATATAAACATGTGGACCCCATCTCAGAACAGTTGTTGCTGCTGCTGTTGTTGTTGGGTACCAACCATCACTTTGCTTCCAACCCATAGTGACCCTCGGTGCAATAGAATGAAATTCTACTTCCTGGTCCCGTGACCTCCATGCAACGGTTCCTACACTTGAGCTCATTGTGGCAATCGCTGTGGCAATCCCTCTTGTTGAGGGCCTTCTTCTTTTTCACTACCCTCTACCAAGCATGATGTCATTCTTGTCTATCAGTTTGCCACACTGGGAGGGCATGTGTGTTGCTGTGAGGCTAGAACCTATGTTGCCAGTATTTCACATGCCAGCAGAGTCACCCAAAATGAATAGGTTTCAGTGGAGCAACCAGGCTGAGAACAAACTACGAAGGTGGAATCAGCTGCCTGCTTTAGAAGATGTAGGACCTGAAAACCTTGTACACAGCATGGAAACCTAGACCTACTGCCTGATCACAAATGCTGAGGATTGTGGTCCACAAATTGGTGTCCTAACAAGACTCCAGGTGAAGCTGATATGTGTGAAAATTTGAGAACCTAGGAAATCAAAGTCAAGTTGAAGTGAAGGAAACCAATCCAACAGTGTGTTAGTCCTGGTAGACTAGAGAAACAAATTCATAGACATGCATATAGATAGATATAAGGGAAAGGTTTATAGATAAGAGGAATGGAACATTGAGAAAGCATCCCAACTCGGTCCAGTTCAGTCCTAAGTCTGATATTAGCCTATATGTCTGATACCAGTCTATAAAGTCTCCTCCCAACTCATCAAGTCATAGACCAATTGGTGCAGAGTCCCAGCGCTGCCTGGGGCCCTTACATGGCTCCTCATTTCCAGGACTCAGGGTCCATCAGCAATATCCATTGGTGATAAAAAACATCTCAGCACTGGCAGGGTTCTCTCTCTGGCTTTTCTGGCTTTAGAGGTCTGGTTCCATCAGGGTAAGGCTGTGTGGCTTCTCCTCCAGCTTCTTCAGCACCTCGGATGTGGTCATCTTGTCTTATCAGTGGAGTGGCTCCCAACAACTGGGGAGGGACATACCTTGAGACTTCCCAGAATTCTCAGGAGAAAACCATGCCCACACAGAGGCCTCGCTGGCTACTCAGTGGCTAATCTCCAGATTGACAGGCTAGACTCCATCCCTACATTCCAATCATGAAATTGACATCAATTACATGACCGCCACAAACAGAGTTCTGATGTTAATGATTCTGACCTAATTGTCAGATACATCTTAATTTATATTTCAAAAAAACACAGCTTCTTCTGTATGTTTGGAGGCCTAAGATCTTTTCGTGGTGAAAAATCACTCCTACCCATGACTAATATTTCTGAAGGAAAATACTTTGTAGTTTATCTGAAAGTGGGTGTTTGGGATGAAGGTCACCAGAGATCAAACTGCAGATAGCTCAGGAGATTCATAGGGAACAAACTACATGTGAATGCACAGATGGGACTCAAAAGGATTATGTCATAAATTCTTTTGCTTGCTTTACCAGGTTGGTGATGACTGCTGTTTCTCTTTCTGTATCTCCAATATATTTAAGAAAATGGTTTTCTGCTTTTGATTAAGATTTTCTTATGTGCCTAAAGGAAATGAACAACAAAAAGAGAGGTGCCACATGTCCATCCTTGAGCCTAACCCTAAAGCCTTTAGCCCACCAGTATCTAGTATGTCTAGCTAAATGTCTTATGATGAGATCAGGCACATTCAGGGCGGTATAGCTGTAGATGCTAAATTTCTTAAGTGTCTGGACTTTATGCCTCTTGGTTCAAATTCTTCAGAGAAACCATTTGGTTAGCCTAATTTAGTCCAAACGGTCACTGAGCTGGTGGCCTTGGGTAACAAGTCAAGCAAGGAAGGAGAAGGGCAAAGTTGAGGATTGACCTAAAGTGGTCATTGTCTGGGCAAAAAGACATCCTCAGAATTAGCTAAGAAAAAAAGTATCCATTTTACACCTCAGCATTGCATCAAGCTTTAGGAGTGAGCCGAAACAAGAGCCGGACAGTGCATTCTTTATTTCGGATTTCCCAGTAAATGGTGGGAAGTTCATAGGAAAAAAAACGCAATTGTGCTTAAAAAGATAATGTATGTATTCAGACTTTAATTCTATGTCTACCCATCACTCTAGAAAGGTGAACTCAAGGTTTTTTTATTTTAAAGAATCAATCAGAATATTCCCAGAAATAAAAGCACACACAAAAAATTTCTTATTACAATATTGTTTTAAATAGAAAAAAAATCTAAATAAAATTATCTAAGTATTTAGAAATGGGCTTTTTATTCATGAGAGTCATTTTCACTAGTTTCGTTTCCACGGCTTGGGGGAGTGGGGTCCTTATGATCTATTTTTGGTGAACTTTTTCTTCATCATGAAAAAAAAATCAGTAAGTTTTAACATTGCTTTAATACTAGCCTAATGGAAATTGCAAGGAGATTGCCTCCCACATTGTTTTCTTTGTCTGGATTACAGTCACCATGATGATCTAGCTGCAGCTGCTAGTTGATCTCTTCCAGCTGCAGATTTGATCGGCTCCTACTGGTCCCTAATTGAATTTAGCTGCTTCCCTTCACTCCTCCGCCTCAGCAACTCCTCCCAAGCTCAAAGTCTCTGTTCTCTGCCCCTAATCCAAGGTCAGAAAAGCCCATATCTTCTGCTTTCAAGTTCCATTGGAATAGATTTCAGTAATGATTATGAATGATTTGATATAGTTCCTAAAGTACTGATCAAGCAGTACTAGCAATGTGCGAATCTCCAGGTCTGACTATTTTAACAGGCAAGAGAAAATGAAATGGATCGGTAAAAGAGTGGGATGTATTACTTTTAAATACAATGTTCCAGAAAGACCACGGTTTATCAGTAGAGCACAAAGAGCTAGAATTAACCAAAAACTGTTTTCCTTTAGCCCAGATTCTGAAACACCCGGGGTTTCTACTCTCTATCAAAGTTTTAAGAGAATCCAGAATTGAGCTGGCATAGTACTCCTAACGTATTACTGAGAACGGGACTTTTAAACTTTTGAACGTAAGGTCAAGATTTCATCTAGAAACATGTCCGTACAAGCCCAGATATGTTTTTAAAGCCCTGGCACCAATGTCAATAGATATCAAAGCTATTTGCATCATAATTGATGGCTGTACTTTTGACATAATCCCCAAACTCCCCACATTCACTATCAATTGATGCGTATGATATGAACATCCATCTGTAATGTGCCTTGTGATCTCAGACACATCATGAAAGTCAAACTCGGTCTTCAAGGGAGAGTGAGGAGTGTAAAGAATACTAGACACAACTGTTTCAGAGACTTCTGAAATTATTGGAACCCTTAGAGTCCAAATAGATATTACATTTGTATTAGATATTCTGAGCATGTGCCAATGGAAAACAGAGTGCTTTCACTTCTTTTGCTGGTTTAGACTCCCGTATTGTTGAACAGACATTCGCTGTCCCTTAGTTTATTATTTTAGATTTAATATATCAAAGTTTCACAAGAACTCAGACATTGAAGTTTGGAGCTGCTTTTGTTGAAGAGGGTAGAATCCTGCTACTCAGCCCCCTCCACCTACTTCTTCCCTGCACTCCTAGATGGCCCCATGTAAATGAAAAAAGTCGAAGGGTGCTGCAGGGCTCATAATGACAGCCAATAAGCTATATGCTTACTGAGATCCCTCCCTACTCTGCTAAGATCGAATGCTTTACAGTGCCTATGTGGGAGAGCAGGCTATACATTGGGCCGCTAACTTCAATTCAATGGTTTAAGCCCAGCAGTCACTCCAAGGGAGAAAAATGAGACTTCCTGCTGCTGTCAAGATGTAAAACCTCAGACAGTCCAAGGGGCACTTCGACTTTGTCCTTCAGGTTCAGTAGGAGTCAAACTCAATGTGCTGGTATTGAGTTTGGTTTTGAGATTTTTAGGACATTTTGTAAAAGCAGATACTGATGACCCAGTTTAAACATCGACACAAGTATGTACTCCTCAATGATGAGTGAATGGAATGTGAAATAATTTCTCTTTGCCCGAGGATCTAATAAACTTTTCAGAATAGATTTTTTCCAGGTACTGACTTAGTCACTTTTTAAGCAGATAGAAATAAAACAAAATAAGCCTATTTTTAAAATTACACTATCGCTGAACCTAATTATATAAATTTGGTTCTTTTGGCGGGGGGGGGGGGGGGTATCACTGCCTCTGGTGGTCGTGGTCGTTACCCAGTGCTGCTGCGGAGAGCCGCCGCTGGATTTGAACCGCCAAGCCCGCGGGCTGCCGTCCAGCACTCAAACCCTTAAACCATCGGGGCTCCACCTAAATTTGGTTCGTATTATTAAAAATCATTTAGGGATCCTTCTAGCTGTTGTCATTAGGTACCACTGAGTTGTTTTCTATTCAAAGTGACCCTCTGTACAGTAGGAAAAAAACACAGATAACACTGCTTATTATTACATCCATAGTCGCTATGTTTAAGCTCACGGCTGCAGTCACTATGTGCCTCTTGTTGAAAGTGTCTTTTTCACTGACCTTCTACTTTCCCAAGCAGAGTGTTCTTCTCCAGGATGATGGCCCTTCCAATGACACATCCAAAGCACACTACACCATTACCTCTCTGTCCTCCCTTCTAAGGAAGATTCTGACTGTCCATCTTCCAAGATAAATCCGTTTGTTCTTCTGGCCGTTCAGTATTCTTCACCAACACCAAAATTCAAGGGTGTCAATTCTACTCCAGGTTTCAGAGTGTAAAAACAACTGCTTGTCTTTCTCAGAGTCACTTTGAATTGCACACCAACCCAGACTCTAAAATTTTACTGCCTGTAGGACTTTGGTCAGAATATTCACTTTTATTTTTCCCCTATCTATAAAGATAGTAATGCCTACATCAAAGTAGTTTATAAATAAATAATCAGAGAATTTTCCTGCACCCAGTAAATTATTGTGTCAATGATTGCCTAGTCTCTTCCTCCTTTTGAGTAGTGTGAACATAACAAGTCCTAACTTGCCCCTTTTCTAGAAAACCCCAGTGGAAGTACTCTCTCTCAGCCTGTTGTACAGTAAGCTCCCCTTCATACTTGAAACCATCCTGCCACCCTGCTCATGAGACAAGATTTTCCACTCCCATTCCTTCACTTGTTATTCTCCTGCTTCTGAGTGCATTGCTTCCACTTACCCCTGTGGGCGATTTCATTCTGTCTTGCCTGCTTTCATTCTGTGTTTGGCAACATATTTCTAAGACAGCACGCGTGCCGAGCAGGGTGGAACAGATGAGAAAGCTAGAAAGCCCATGGTGGTGAAGTGGCAGGCCCAGGTAATAAGGCAGTGGTGGCAGATTAATAGTCTAGTCTTTGATGTGGGAGACCCAGTTTCAAGTCCCAGCCAATGCACCCCATGAGAATCCACCATCTGTCAATGGTAGGCTCTAATGCTGCGTGGGTTTCAGTGGCTCTTCCAACCTATAGCCCATGAAGAGGACAGGTCTGGTGATCTGCTTTCAAAAATAAGTCATTGCACACCTTGTGCATCCCAATGATCCTATCTAAAACTGTGCGTGGGGATAATGCAGGGCAGGGCAGTGCTTTATTCTCTGGTGCACAGAATCCTTATGGGTTGGGAGCCAACTAGACAGCAGCCGACAAGTAAAATAAATAAATTAAAAAGCATATGTAAAGCATCTTTAAGTGTTCGGGGAACCCTATAAGCTCTCAAGAATTCATAGTAATTATAATCATTTTTCTGTGTAATAAGATTGTGGTTGTTACTGCTGACTGCCATGGAGTCAATTCTGACCGGCAGTGTCCTTAGGACAGAGTAGAGTGGCCTCATAGTGTTTATGGAGTCTGTAATTCTTTATGGGAGCGAGAAAGCCCACCTGCTTCCTGCCAAGTAGCTCGTGGTTTTGAACTGTTGACCTAGCAGTTATCAGTCCAACATTGACCACGACACAACCAGGGTTCTCATAGAGGTGATAAAGGTACGCAGATTCCACTTTGACCTCTGTTTTTCTCTTAACACGGTCAGAAGAACATTCCTCTAAAAATAGAAATTCTCAGAAAAGAAAAGAAAAATACAAAAGGCATGATACTGTTGTATCATGATCGATGATAAAGAATGTAAGCTCTGTAGGTTCTTTGAGCTGTAAAAATAATGACTTTATCTGTGAGTCTGTAATATATTTCATCAATTCTTTTCCCCTGTACCTACACCCATTAAGATTCTGAGTCATTTTAAAACACGGAGGGGGAGATATTAATAATAAATAAAACACTCAGGATTTCAAACTCAATTTCTTCCCAAGAGCATTGGGTAGTCTGTCATTTGGCAATAGCCCTTAGAAAATCCTGTGCACAGTCCTCAAGATTTTCATTATACTGTGTCTGGCTTCTTATCTCATGATAAGAAAAGAGAAAGGGAGAGTGGCTGGAGGAATTTCACTGATAAAATGGGTGACTTGTTTGCCTATTTAAGTTATTTGAGTGTTAGAAAATGGTTCATGAGAAAGTTTTTAATATGGACCATAAAAAGAATGAATCCCAACTTTCATTTTATAATTAAAACTGATGCATTTTAGTGCATGCTACAAAAAAGAAAAGAACTCACACTCTGCAAATATTTAGAAAATAGCTTATTCTTTTGAGGTACTGTGGCAGTCACAAGCTTATGGTAATTTCATGATTGAGATGTAGGAGTGGAGTCTAGCCTATTAATCTGGAGATAGCCATTGAGTAGCCATTGAGGCCTCCATGTGGGCATGGCTTTCTCCTGAGACTTCTGGGAAATCTCACAATATCTCCCTCGTGAAGATGAGAAGCTATCTTCTCCAGTTGTTGGGAGTTAGTCTCAGAGATGCTGAATCATGGACAAGACAAGATGGCAGCATCTGCAGAGCCGGAGAAGCCACACGACTTGGCCCTGATGGAGCCAGACCGCTGAAGCTGGAGAGGCCATGTGGAGACCCTTGCCAGCAATGAGTTGCTTATGCTACCACTGGATGCTGTTGATGAACCATGAGCCCTGGAAGCAAGGATCCATGGGAAGACCCCTACCAGCGTAGGGATTCTGCACCTACTGACCTGTGACTTTGTGAGTTGGAAGGAGACATTATAGACTGGCATCGGGCATATGGGCTAATATCAGACTCATGACTTTGAACTGGACTGGGTTGGGATGTTTCTTAGTGTTCCATTCCTTTTGTATATAAACCCTTTCCTTATATCCATATGCATGTCAATAAATTTGTTTCTCTAGTCTACCCAGACTAACACAGGTACTTCTTGGAAGAAGAATGACCAGAGTGCTACTTAGAGACAAGGATGGCAAAACTTCATCGTACATACTTTGAACTTATTGTCAAGAGAGGCCAGTCCCTGGAGAAGGGCATTGGTAAATCTTGCTTGGTAAAGCAGGAAGGCAACATCACAAAGGAAGACCATCTACAAGCCCACTATGGGCTCAGGCTTAACAATGTGAACACAGCACAGGACAGGGTAGGTATTCTTTTTGGAGTACATAGGGCTACTATGAATAGAAGCCCACTCAACAGAACATGACAGTCCCTGTCATTTGGGCCTTTGACTGCCAACCCGCCACTTCAAAAGCAACCTTTCACCTCTCCAATAGCCTTCTGCTGAAGGCAAGAATCACAGGATTCCATGTAGGAGACACATTCTAAAATATTAAAATGAAATATATGTACGTATGTATATTCTGGATGTAGGAAGCAGATTATATTTGTTCTGGGTAACTGCAATGGGAGGAGATACACACAATAATTGGCAGTCGCAACAAGCTTGATGTTATTTCTATGTAAGAATTTTGACTGTTTGATGTCCCTAATGGAACCACCTGTTAAGAGCAGTGAGCTTCTTGCACAGAAAAAAACAGTGACTCTGAGAAAGAAATTCTTCTGTGGAAGGCAGAAGTAAGAGCATCGTGCTTCCCACACCTGAATGTCCATCTGAAACCTCCATGGAAGTGTTTCTCAATCAAACCTACTAAGCCAGTATTTCTAGAGATTAGAGTTTGGAGAGGTCCAAGCTTTAAAGCAGAGATATTCGTAAATCAGCAGGCAGTGAGCGATACATTTATTTCAATGTTCTGAATGATAATACGTCATAATTCTCATCAATAAAGTAGTAAAAACTTATTTTAAAAGATTCATGGAGTCTTGAAAAATGACCATGACTTAAGGGAGGATCTTTACCTGATTTATTTATTCACAGATTATGTGGCGGTCATGTGCTTATGTTAATTTCATGATTGAGATATAGGGGTGGATTCTAACCTCTTAATCTGGAGATAGCCATTGTGTATTCCAGGAGGCTTCTGTGTGGGCATGGTTTTCTCCTGAGATTTCTGGGAAATCTCAAGATATTTCCCTCATGGAGATGAGAAACTATCTCCAAATTGTTAGGAGTTAGTCTCAGAGATGATGAATGATGGATAAGACAAGCTGGCAGCCTCCGAGGAGCTGAAGGAACTGGAGGAGAAGCCACATGGCTGTACCCTAATGAAACCAGACCTCTGAAGCTGGTGAAGCCACATGGAGAGTCTTGCCAGCGCTGACTTGCCTCTGCCACCACTGGATGCTGTTGATGAGCCCTGAGCCCTAGAAGTGAGGAGCCATGGGGAGACCCCTGCCAGTGCCGGAATTCTGCACCCACTGACCTGTGACTACATGAGTCGGAAGAAGACTTTATAGACTGGTAGCAGGCATATGGACTAATATTGGACTTATTATGATTTTGAACTGGACTGGTTTGGGGTGCTTTCTCAATGTTCCATCCCTTTTGTATATAAACTCTACCCTTATATCCATATGTGTGTCTATGAGTTTGTTTCTCTAGTCTACCCGAACTAACACAGACCATCCTTACAAGCTAACTAGTGATACAATATTCTCATTTAATGGAGAACGAAATTGAGGCCCAAACAGATTAAGTAACTCACCCAAGGTCACAGAACCAATAAAAGGCAGAAATGGGATTCAAATGGATTCACATTCTTTCCATAAAACAATTAGATCACCAACAAACTTTCCATTTTGTGAGATTAGCAAATAAAGGCACAGGTGAGGTTACTGAAATTAGAGAAGAAATGTGATGGACTTTTCAAGCACAGAAAGCTGGCTTGCAGAACAGGGGGCCTCTTGGAATTTAAGTGGAAACATTGGACTCACTGACCCAAAGAAGCAGAACTGGGTGTCTGGGTGGAGATTGGCTGGAGTGGGATGCCTTTTGGCACCTAATTCAGGGAGCTGGGTTTGCTGACCCATAGAGTTTAAGTTTAATGCTTTCAGGTTGAGGCTTCCAGCACAGTGGTACGACCCATTGAGCATTTAAGAGTAGATCTGAGAGAACTTAGTAACATGTCTTGATAAACAACTCAACCTCGAGCACTTCTTACTGGCATTACAACTTGTCCCTGACAAAGCCTTGATTCATGAATTCTGTCCTTGAGATGTATACTGGAACTCAGAAAGGTAAAATAGAAATGACATTAGAACAACTCATGCTCAAATCAGAGAAGTGAGCAAGTATACATTCCACAATGGAGCTATGACCTTGTGAGATCTTCTCAGAGACACAGAAAAGGAGAACTAGCTCCCCAGACTGGAAATTCAGACATTCTTGAAATGTGGAAACATGGTTTAATGATTATTAAAAGCACACATCTTTAATTGAGTCAAACTTGAGCTCACTTCTGGTTCTGCCACTAACTATTAGGAAAATTATCTTTCAACTTGAAGTCAAAATTGGACTGATGATTTTTAATATCTAGCAGCAGCATCCTTAAGAGATTAGATGAGGTACTGTATATAAACTAAATAACATCCACTTTGTACTTAGGGAGCACTGAATACATATTATTATTCATGGAAAGGTCAAGGCCAATATCATTTCTGCATTTCTTTGGCTGTCTAGACAGAACAGAAACTAGTTATTAGTGTGAACATAGTCTGCACAAAGAGGAGAAAAGTGTAAGGCACAGAAGGAGATGGTGGACTACCTAGCCTCGGTGCTATGAGAATTTATTCTACACCTTTAAATATCAGAAATTTAAAATGCCTTTAGGTCATAAAACTTAAAGGACATTAAAAGATGGAAGCAGGATTAGCTACTGAATATGGCAGCTAGCATTGAATCTCACTGAATGCCCACCTTCTACCTTGGATAGCCCTTAACTCATTGCAGATGGATTAAGACCAGCCATATCCATGAGTTAGGGTCAAGTCCACAGCAACTGGAATACTTGAGTGTCACTTGAGTACTTGTCTGCTAACAAGAATGTTGGTAGTCCCAGAAGTGGCCTTAAAATCTTGGTAATCTATTTTTATTGTTATGTGTCATACAGTGGATTCTGACTTATAGCAATCTATGACAACAGAATGAAACACTATCCAATCCTATACCATGTTCACACTTGTTATATCTGACCTCATTGTTACTGCAAGACACCCAAGAAAGTTCAGGGACCTCCTCCCCCAATTCTTATCATACTTGCAAGAAAATATTCAAGAGACAAGAAAAGGTTTGGGCGAAGCAAGTGGGTTTATTTAAGGGTTATATCCCACACAATTGTACAAATGGGATAGAAATTCAGATTTCTGTACTGATGAAGGCAAAGGTTCTACTACTGACTGACTTTCTATTTTAGCATATCTCTGAATTCTAACCTTCTTTTACAGATGCTGTGCACACACTCAAAGTTCATGCCATCTTTTGTTAAGTCCAGGTCAGAACTCTAGCTGGATCCTTCCCACCAGTCTAAGAGTCAATTCATTCATTTGTGGAAGTTATTCACATGTCCTATCTATCTAGTCCCATGCCCTTTACTGGTTTTCCCTTTTGTGCTGAGAATTCCTTCCCTTTGAAAAACATTGGTAAAGGAAATATAACTCATCTGCCCTTCTTTTCCCTCTGCTTAGGGAATTTCTTCCATTGTCCCCCCTTCCCCACTTGCCATGAATCTGTCTGGCCTACCTAGCATTCCCCTCCCAATTGGTACCATTCAAATGCTTTGGAAGCTGAGGTTATCCTTCTGTGGCTGCTTCCTGCTGGCCAAGCACATAGCGCTGATTTAGATGGTACTACTTCAGTCCCTATCTAGGCAAGGGGCTGTGGAGAAAACATCTCTATGGAATTTGATAGCAGCCCAACCTTGGGAGCTAAGAAGTAGGCTAGATTTGTAGTCACACTGCTTCCAGCCTGGAAGAGCTAAAACAGACAAGAGCATTATAAACACAAATCCCCTAAAGGGCAGGAAAATAGTAGAGACTAAGGGGTTCAGGACCCCCCTGACCAAACAGTAGAATTGGACATCCATCCATGCACACCTTGATCCTGCAATTTACTGGTTCGCTCTAGCAACTGAGAGGTGTGGTCTTAACCTGACCCCTTTGGTTTCCCCAGAAAGAGTATGCTTCTTTGAGCACAGAACTCATTCTACCTTGTGTCACTGTCAGCTTGTCTAAACCACACCGATGCTGAAGAACAACTGCTGCTAAGGAATTCATCTGAGTTTTCATTATAACCAATGAATCAGCAATCGTGATGTTAATGTTGAGTTGAACTAGTTCAAAAGAAAGGTTAACATATATTATTTCCTGTAGAGACCACTCCAGTGGTTCCAGCAGCAGTTCCCACTATCCCGGCCAGACTGTGAAACCTCATAAAAAGTGGAATAATGGACCCACTCTTTCAGACATTCTTTGTGTGGTGTTTAAAGAACTAGGCCTGGGGGTTTGTTGCCTACACAATGTATAGAGTACCCCATACTGCAAAGCCCTAGTCAATTGGTTGGTAATCAGTGGTATACACAACTGTCTCAGACAAAATAAATTCTTTCTGAGAGGGAAACATCTGAGGAGGGCCTACTGATCAGCCTCATTCAGAAATTTATTTCCAGAAAGTGTTCACAAAAGCTGCCGCAGTTTGAGATCTGATATGGGATGATGTTATGCATAGAATTATCAAGTAAATCCTCCCCAAACATGACACGAATAATGAAGGCCATTCTTCTGAGCCACTAGGAACAAGGGAACAATTCTCTGTCCCTATTGCTCTTCAGGAGAAATTGGCCTGTGTGGGTAAATGTGTGCATCCCACAGGTCTCCCTTGGCAAAACTTTCCAGTGTAAAATAGTCTCTCAATAAGCAAAAATTTGGGAGGAGGAGAAGGGTAGTTGATTCCCAAATGAAGTTCTGGAAGGAGGGAAAGGTTCCGCTTGGCAAAATGCATGTTTACTACAACCTTGCAAGATGAAAAGCTCCAAGTTCCCAGTGGATCTCATTAGTAAAGGCAAGGGAATAGAGACAAATAGGGGTCGGTGTAAAATGGTGCTGCCAGAGAGTCTTCTTTGTGATAGACTCAGATAGGTCCTGGGATTAAAAGGAAGTTGTATAATACATAAATCCTTCTGTTTGGGCCAAAGCTGCAAATGGAATGGTTATGCTTCCCAAGACCATCCCTGGGTCTCTAAACATATCCAACATAAAGTGCAGTAAGAGATGATGAACTGAAGCTTCTAAGAAGGTAACATATGGGGATTTAGCCAATGTAAGCACAATGCAAAACAAGAGTTTATGCTGTAATAAGTTTCTATAATTCCTTTTAATCCTTCTCTAGCCTTTAGGCAAATGGAGTACCGCCTCCTATTAGGGAAATGAGTTTAATCATAATAAGTTTGGCAAAATCATTCAACCTGAGGTTCCAGATGCCCATGCCTGATTATTAAGCTGACATTCTTTATCTATCTTAATTTCACCTGATTTTTTTGACAAAATAATTCCATAATAGGGATGGACTCCTCAGTGTTCACAGAGAAGGTAACTATAATTCTTCCTTTGCTCAGAATGTTTCTCCATATTAATGGAGTGGAACATTGAGGCACAACTATAAAAATGGTGTTTCCTCATAAGGAACTAACATAAGGGGTCAATGTCTTTCTTGAGATGCGCCAACCATTCCCTGTATAGTGGTATTTTGAGGTAAGATGGTCCTCATTAACAGGCCAGCCCAGAGCAAGTGCCTCTTGTGTCCCAAAGGGTATCATCAAGTCAGTTCCAATTCAAAACAACCCTACACACAATAGAATGAAACACTTTCCAGCCTCGCAATGGTTGTTAGTTAACCTGTGAGTCATCATGGTGTCCACTGTGTAAATCCAATTTGTTGAGAGTCTTCTTCTTTTCTGCTGCCTTACTCTACCAAAAATGATGTCCTTTTCCACGGCCTGATCTCTCCAAATAACATGCCCAAAGTACAAAAAAACAAGTCTGACTGGACTTGAATCCTCACTGTACTTTTTTCCAGAATATGTTAGCATGTTTCATGAGAGTATCCTAGACATTTCTAAGAAAACCATCAGATTCTCTGGAAGTTCTTGGTCAATGGTTGCTGAATAGTTTTAATGAATTGGTTTCCTTTGACATGTCTTCATTCCTATCAAAGACATAAGAACATGTGGTACCTTGATCAATTCCCAGCTATTGAATCATAATCCCAGTGGAATAAGGTACTGCTTCTGTCGCCGGACAATGGTTGACATCTTAGATATGTGCTTCATTACCATGGGCCTTGGCCTTTCCCTTACACTGTTGGAAATGATTAAAGCCTCTTGAAAGATTAGATTAATAGCTTCCAGAGTAAATCTAAGGTCAAAGTTATCTTTCTCTAATCCTTAATGAATTTCCTGAGGTCATCTATAAAATTCTATCAAGAAGGCAGGGTCAATTTTACAATTCCTGCATAATTCCAGGTTATTCTGTAGTGTCATGAAGGCTTAATGGTGTGGGATGAAGACAATTTTCCACAATTACATACTCCAAAATATAAAGCAACCTATTTATCAGCATTTGGAATGCAAGTTATGTTAGCCATTCTCCCTGAAGCTCCCAGTTATATGAGGCCTTTGTGTGACACTCGATGAAGCTGACTAAGCTAGCTGTTTTCCCTGAAGCTCCCAGTTATCTGAGGCCTTTGCGTGACTAAAGTCAGGATAATAGTTCACTTCCCTTGAGGTCTGTCGGCGGGATTGAAGAACCATTGCCAATGACTCCTACCAGGACAGACCTGTTTATCTACCCCCAGGAGCCTGAGGTCTCCTCTTACCACATCCTTCTCGCCATAGTAACATAGACATCCCTAAGCCATTGTCATGATAGCCCCTTCTTGCTACATGCCCTGACCAGTGACGGTAGGGCTCAAGTGTCCCCTATAAGGTTATTTAAACAGAGAAAATTGAGAATATTAAGATTGACTCTCTCTTAACTCTCTCCTGCCCATGAGCGCTAGACACTCTCAACCCCTCTCCCTCATCATCATCCCTTCCCCTACTCTCTCTCCATGTAGACCACCAAGCAAGGTGGAGGTGAGCATGCTACCCTGATGTGAAATGTGTCTGACTCTTATTGTTTTTCTCTCTCTCATGCTCTCTATATCCTTATATTATATTAGAAGCTGGCCTCTTCTGATATTAATGGTGCATTTCAGAGGTGTCCAAAGGTAATGAATTTTGGTCTTCCATCTGAAAGAGAGCAGAAAATATCATGGGAGAGACCGAGTGCCTTCTGTTCCTCTGTCCATGTACATATTGCCCAGATAAGATGACCCTTTTACAGTCTGTGTTTCCAGAATTAACTAGTCTTATTGTGTAACCAGCAGTCACCCAGTCCCTTCTCTGGTAAGGGCTTCTGTCTCTACTCCTGGAGAAAACCTTTCCTTCTATGACTTCACTATTTTGTGTCAGTGTTCCACGAAGACTTGGTTCACCTTCTTGACAGGCCCCCAACTCTTGCAGAAGATGAAAGTTGGTGTTGTTAATAAAGACTTCTAAGATTTTTTTTACTTGCCTACCAGTTAAGATGATCATTTGAGAGAGAGAAAATCATCACAAGACTCACAGAGTAACCGTCTTCGTTCCTTCTGTTACAGTACTGACTGGGGAGATTGGTCATTTTAAAGGGGAGAGATGTGATGTCCTAAGTCATCTGAGCTATAATCCCAAAATTTTCTTTCTACTTAGCTTTCTAATGTCTGCTTAGAGCATTATTGTCTGCTTCTAATAACCAACTGTTGGTTACATGCTTTGAGTCAGGGTCTTTCTTTACAATACTTAAAGAGAGATAGCCTAAAGAAGGAATCTTGAGGACATTCAGAGGATGTCATCCTAAAAATATGTAGGGAGATTGCAAAGTTCACACAGAGTTCAGAGATGCATTAGGATGTATTCCACTGTTCTCTCCCCCAAATCTGTCTCACCTACCTAGCACTGATACAATGGTACAAATGGTACATTTGGTGCAATGGCACTGTGTTAATCTATTTCATTTAAAGTCTTCCTGCTTTCCAATGACCTTTTGATTTACCAAGCAGGAAACCCTATGGAGTACAGTTTTATTCTGGTATACACACAAGATTACCATGAATCAGAATTGGTGTCATGGCAACTGGTGTATTCATATTACAATCTTAATGATTGCTTAAGTTTGAGGGAGTTTGTCCCCGCACCCAAAAAAATAATATAAAAGCCATTTTATTCTTTCCTATACTACAATTCTTCATTGTGTTTTCAAGGCTACAATCTTTGTAGTAACTTTGTAGTCAAAAGTGAAAATCAAAAAAAATTTTTTTCATTTAAAAAAAAAAGTGACAATCAGACTATATCAGTCTACTAGTTGGTGTTCCTGAACCAAAAGAACTGTAAGGCTGTGCTATGTTTACTAAGACAGTAATGTTTCATAGAACAGTTTTGTCTAGTTTACTAGTACATGGTGTGCTTTATAATATGCACTTTTTAATGGCTATGGTAAAACTAATGAATATTCATTTGCATGATGCACGTTGACAATTTCCTTCTATTGAAGAAAGTTGATGTATTCAAAGAAAATAGATTATCTAGAGTTGTTAAAAAAAAATTCTCCCCTTTTTATGCACAAAGGAAGTGAGTAATTTGTCCCCTTGAGAGATGAAGCTTAATCTTTAATTTATCTTATACCTATGATTTCTAATCCTAAAAAGTTGACTAAAAAAACATAGAAATATACCAGGAAAATGTTGTGTCTACTCAGTGCTTCTTTCATATAAGATCAATACTGATAGGTAAAAAAAAAAATCGTTAGGACTTCGTGGAGCCTACAGACTTGATTTGTAAATAATTTTGTGCCTGCTTACTCTTGAATATTTGCTGAAAACTATTTGAAGAAATAGTAGAATTTGTTCTGGACATTTAATCACAGTAACAGTAAATAATAAATAAATTTTATAAGTAAGTTAATTTTCAAAGGATTTTTGGAGGAGAAATTTACCATTATCATATCAGATAGTTTTTATTATCCTGTATCTACTAAAAAGAAAAACTCTGAGCTTATGACTAATATGCTTTAAGTCAGTTTACAATAGGATCTTTTGCCTTTTACTGATATACTTCTGAAATTGCTGACACTGTAAATTGAGTGTCATTTTGAAAGCACAAAATCAATTAAGATACTCAGTAGAAAAATAAGCAAATTGCCATAAGCAGACATTGCACCAACTAAATAAAAAATGGTCAATTAACACATGAGTAACTGGTCAATACTAGTAATGAACAGGGAATAAGGAGATACCATTCAAGCTTGATCAATGGGCATCCATAGACACACACAAAATATATCTGATAGTGTCAAGTTTTGGAGAAACGATGAATCCACAGAGTCTTTTATATGTTGCTAAAGGGAGCATAAATTGGCTCAATCGCTTCGGCATCATTTCATGAAGTTGAACATTCACATATTCTCTTCAACTCCTGTTTACAGGAGTACACCCAAGAGAAACTCTTTCATGAGTACTCCAAGAAACCTTCTAAAAAAGCCAAACCTAAGAATAACCAAAATGCCCAAGAGTAAGACATTATATTTACAAAAACTATATATAGACATAAAATAAAATACTATCTTGCAGTCAAAATTATGTAACTACTGCAACATTCAATAATATGTATGATTTTGACTATGTAATATTGAATACATTATAAGGCCACCTCCAAATTAAGTCTTTCATTTCGGCATAGATATAAATGCAGTATGACTATTCTCAGAGTGAAGAGAAAGCAAGAAAAGGAGAAACATAAGATTCAGGACAGTGTTTCCTTGGAAAGTGGTAGATAGGGGGCTGCCATAGGGATGAAAACCATATAAATTGGCACTATTATCAATAATGTAGCTCTTCTTTTAAATAATGGATTCATTATTTAAGGAAGGCTTATTACATTGTTAATAATGACTGATAGGCATCCACTAAAGTTAATTAAATTCTGCTCATTAATGACTAAATCAAGGTAAAGCAAAAAATAATAGAACAATATAAATTCTACCTATTGATACTGTAGTGAAAAGAGACGTGGTGAGTTAGTAAGTTAATCATCAGACTACAAACTGCAGAAATCAGTTATTGGAACCCACCAGCCCCTTGGTGGGAAAAGGATGAAGCTCTCTGCTGCTGGAAAGTTGATTGTATTGGGAGCCCCATGCTGTACTGTAGGGTCCCTATATGGCAACATGGACTCAATGAGAGTGTATTTATAGAGTAAGCAATGTTGCTTTAAAATCCAGTCAGAAAACCTCGGTTTTATCATCTTTCTCACATCAAAAGCTTTTCCACAAGAGTTGCCCAGATCTAATTATTTTTCAGTACAACATTACCACTTTTGTCTTCTTTTTTTGTTTTGGTTTGTTTTGATTTTGTGACATCACTGCCCTGGAGGGAGTAGGAGGCCCAGCCTTGCTCCTGGAGAGCTGCTGCTGGATTTGAACTGTCAACCCTGGGGGCTGCAGTCCCGCACACAACCACTGCGCCACCGGAGCTCAGCCCTGTTGTCTTCTTTTTTTATAGAATTTCTTTTTCTTTCTAATCCTAACCCCAGACAGCTTTTGTCTTCTTTTGCTTTGCATAATTTTTGGAAGTTACTTGACTTTCTTTAATTTTTAAAGTGAAGATGATACTATTTATCATTTTATGATCCAAATGGCATAACCAGACCAAACCAACATTTTAAAAGCAGGGTAAAATTATACCATGTATGGACTTTTTTACTCAAGTTCAACAAAGTTGATGGAGACTATCAGAAAATACGTAAAAAAGAAATAAAGGAAATTTTGACATTACCATTCAGAAATATCAACAATGAAATAATTGCCTTGAGTAGAGAATTAGCACATGAAACTAAAATCAATAATAAAACATCTCAGAATTTAAGACAATTGTTATACTTAAACATGAGCATACATTTTTCTAACTTATTATTCTTTTTCATCTTAATATTGACTATATTCAGGACAGTATTCTTTCTCCAAATTAAAACCAAAATAAATCCATATTAGAACACCAAATGAGTGGTATGCACTGCATAAAAGTTCAAACCATGAAAAATGGATGTTTAATATGCTAATGTCAACGCCATAATAAACGCCACTCCAAGTTTATGTACATCTTTATAAGTCATTCAGTTGACAGAATATTATTTTTGCATGTGTGCTTTTAACATGCTTGTGTTCTTTTACCGAGAGAAAATGTTACTTGAATAGTAAGAGTGATAACCCTTAATAAGATATTTATCTGAAACCCGTTCAATTTCCAAAGAGTCTGTTAGTTCTCAGTATTGGACATGTGACAGAGCCTTCGTTGTCCTGTGCTGCTTCATATGTGGCGTCTCATTGTCCAGCAACATTTGGATTACTAATGTGTATGTTTTCAACACTTGTTATTCTTGCAGTGTTGTTTACATTGACAAAACCAGCAGAATGCTATACAGATGAGTACAATATTTCACTGGCATTCCTTGGTAAGTAACTATTGCCCTGGAGGCAGTTTCACTCGCAATTTATCTGCGTAGAAGCCGTCACTGTCCGTGAGAAAACTGAATGCTCCTACCTTCTTTGAGAATCCCTAATATTAACACTGAGGCACACTTTTAGACTTGGACCAAGTGCCCAAACCAAAAAAGTACAAAACTCCCTGACATGGCTTCTATTCCAATTCCTCTAGACCCTGCTAAATAGAATGGAATAACCTGTACGGATTTCTGACCATCTCAGTTTTGACAAGAGTACAAAGTCTTATCTCTCCCCGTGGAGCAGCTGGTGGTTTTGAACCTCTCAACTTTTGTTTAACAGTCCGATGAACAACCCACTACACTGCCTGAGGGCCACAGCCATCTTAAACATTTGTGTAGCTCTTATTCAGCACAAGGTGTCCAGTGAGACCCAAGTAGGTGTTGAAATACATCAGCCCTCAGCCTCAACATATACGTCCTAACATAGGACCATGGCCATCGGGAAAACGCGATACATTTTCTAAATTTGTATTCTCAAGAAAGGGATCTATTTGTAAAGTGTCTGTCTTTTTAAAATTCACATTTCTAAATTGCCCAAAAAGTCCCTTTTTCAGAATCATATAAAAGTGCATTATATATTAATTCCAAACTGTAAAAAAAAAACGAAAACCTGCTGCCATCAAGTGAATGCTGACTCAGTCATCACCTGTGGGTGTCCAAAACAATAACCAATTCACCACCAGGGTTCATCATGCCCTATAAATGTTCAGCTGTATTGGACCTCCACTGAAGTGCTCCCTCAATGCAAGAACATTTTGGTTTAATAACCCGGCATTCTGTGATGATGACCTTCCTTGACATGATTGCTAAAGACAAAATGGGTGCATAAGCAAATGGGATGAAGAAAGCTGATGGGGCCCATCTATCAAAGGATTTCATTTCTGGGGTCTTAAAGACTTGAAGAAGATACATAAGCAACCATCTAGTTCAGAAGCAACAAAGCCCACATGGAAGAAACACACCGGCCTGTGTGATCGTAAGGTATTGAAACCAGGAATCAGGCATCAAAGACCCAAAACAAAACAAAAAATCATATTGATATGAATGAGGGGGAGGGCAGAATGAAGACCTAATGCCCATCTGTAAACAATTGGACATCCCTTGCCAGAAAAGTCACAAGGAAGAGAGGAGCCAGTCAGGATGCAATGTAGCAGCAATGAAACACAATTTTCTCTAGTTCTTTAATGTTTCCCCTCTTGCCCCCCACTACCATGACCCCAATTCTACCTAACAAATCCATCTAAACCAGAACATGTACACTTGTACAGATAAGAGCTCAGGACACAGGGAATCCAGGTCAGATAAAACCCTCAGGACCAATAATGAAAGTAGCCATCCCAGGAGGAGAAGGAGAAGGTGGGGAGTGTAAGAGGGAACAGATCACAATGAGTGACATATATGCACCTCCCAAGGGCCTGGACAACAGAAAAGTGGGTGAAGGGAGACAGTGGTCAGTGTAGAACAGGAAAACAATAGTTTATAAATTATCGGGACTCATGGGTATGGGAGGAAAAAATGCGCTGATACCCAATGTTTGAGTCAAAAGAAAATGTTTTCTAAGGATGATGGCAGCGTGTGTACAAATGTGCTTAACACAATGGGTGGATGGATGAATTGTGATAAGAGCTGAAAGAACCCCCAGTGACATGATTTTTAAAATACAAAAAGAATTTAAAAACAAAAAAATATCCAACTGAAACTGCCTAGGGTCTTTTGATGGGTACTACTGCATAGGGAAAAAAGTGTGCACTAATGAACTAGTTATTTGAAAAATCCTAACACTTTAAATAAAGGCAGAAGAATTAACGCAATGTTGATGATGAAAAAGATTATTGACTAGACCTGCTGAAAGAACAAAGTCATCTTAAAAGATCTACAAGAAAAACAGAACACTCTTTAGAAGCAAGGATAATGAGATCTCAACTTGCTTCCTTTGAACACGTCATCAGGAAAGACCAAATGCTAGAAAAGTTTGTTCTGTCTGTTGAAGTAGAGAGTTAGTGAAAATTAGCGGTCCTCTCAGTGATGTGGATTGAAGTAATGCCAAGAAATAACCTCGGGTGTGCCAACAGTGGCGGGAGAACCCAGCAATGTTGCATTCTCTTATACATAAGGTCACCACATTTATGAGCGAGCCGACTTTTTGACAACTAACAACAGCAGTGTTATTGAATCCAGGAAGGTGATGCAGGTATTTCTCTCCACTGAGATCTGACAGCAGGGAGGCATCATAGCAGAGGGATTATGAGGGAGGCTGCTAACTGCAAGGTGAGCAGTTTGAAGCCACCTGCTATTCCATAAGAGAAAGAGGAAGCTTTCTCCTCCTGTAAACACTGACGGTCTTGTCAGTAGCCAGAGGAGGTGCTGCCCTGTCTCAGAGGGTGGCTGTGACTCAGAATTGACTCAGTGGCATTGAGTTTGGTGTGGTTTCCTACGTCATAGCAAAAGCAAATGATGAATCCCACTGGTATCAAGTTGATGCTGAATCACTGAGACCCTATGGCAGGGTTTGGAGGCTGTCAGCCTTTACATGAGCGGATAGTCTCATCTTTCTCCCAAAGAGGGACTGGTGGGTTTGAAACACTGACTTTGTGGTAGTGGTCCGATGCTTTCCTGGTAGTGCCACGAGACCTCTATCTAATAGGTAGTGGAACAGAAATCAAAACAAAGCAAATCCACTCTCCACACATGTCTGAAATATTTTCAATAAGCTTGAAGGAAAACATAAAATGTTCTCCAATTTAAAAGATTTAAAAAGCACCCAGAGTCCTTCTAACTACCACCCTGACACTACATATTAGAAATATTTATTAGTGACACACTGAGTTAACAACTAAAACCTTCTATTAAAAATACCTAACACTTGAGTCTACCGAACAATCTATGTTTCCCATCCCATTAGCAAATCTTCAGAAAACAGAAAATTTCTTTACTGAAGAAGAAAATGAGGAAAATAGATTTGCCAGATACAGTTGATAAATGGTAGCACCAAAAGTGGAAAATACATCTTCTGAGTCTCCTCTAGTGCACTTTCTCTGACATTTCTCCATTCTCAGCACTCTCAAAGCACAAGCTGATTGTCTTACGTGATGCAGGTCCAAAGTGAGCACACACTGGGTCTGATGACTGTTAAAGGGACAGGAACTTTGAGTCAGAAAAAGGAGCCACAGGGAACAGCTGTAATCAGCCAGAAGCAAAAGTAAGGAATATTATTGCTTGAGTGGGGAGTAGTGGGAAAATATTTGAAGTAAATCTAAGTAAATGTTTGAAGTAAATTGGAAGGGTTCTCAGAATAAGAACTATTTCTTGGGAATTTGGCTTGTTTATGGTCTATTATACCAGTAATTATGAAGATGGCATAGGACTGGCATCTAACAACAACATGTTCTCTCCCTGAAGTTTTGGTGGTGTATTGTATTACCCATTGAGCTACTAACTTCAAGGTCCAGAGTGTGAACCCACCAGCTGCTTCGGAGAAGCCATGTGAGGCTACTTCCTTTCATTCACAATCCCTGTTTCAGAAACAGGAAGGGGCATTCTACTCCATTCCAGTCCTACAGGTTTGCTATGAGTTAGAATTGGCTCCGTGGCAATTGGTGGTGCTGGATGATCCACACCATTCTGAGAGATGAATGAGTGGTCTTGGTTTCAAAGCTCTCATGAGAAAAGGTTGACCAGTTCACCTCAGGCTGGTTCTCTAGAGGAGCAAAACCAGGGACACTTGCCTATCTATGTTTACAGAGGGGTTTAATCACGGAAATGTCTCAAGCAGTTAGAGAGTCGGGTAAGTTTCAAGTCCATGAGTCAGATATCAAGCTGGAGGCTTCTCTCAACTCACAGTTGTGCCAGCTGCAGAGCCTGCCAAACTCAATTGGCGAGTCAGACGGCAAAGATCTGGCTATAAAAAAAAATGATTTTTTAAAAACTTCAAAGTGAAGGAGAGCATAAAATATTATCTAATAAATGAAAATAATCCCATCATAAATATTATTTAAACTTGGAAAATAAAACACTCAAACAAACCAAAAAGAAAGACTCTAAGGTTGTGTGGTGGTCATGTACCTGATTGGGAGTGTAGGGGTGGAGTCTAGCCTATCATTCTGGAGATAGCCCATGAGACCTCTGTGTAGGCATGACTTTCTCTTGACCTGAGAATTCTGGAAAGTCTCGTGATATTTCCCAGTTGGAGAAGAGAGACTTGACTCAGTCTCTTGGAGTTGGTCTACTGACAAGATGAGATGACAGCATGCTGATTAATCCTGGCTCCGGAAGAGCCAGAGGAGAAGCCACATGGGCTTACCCTGATGGAACCAGACCTCTGGGGCTGGAGAAGCCACTTGGAGACCGCTAGAAGTACTGAGATTCTTCTATCGTCAATGGATACTGCTGATGGACCCTGAGCCCTGGGAAATGAGGAGCCATGGGGAGACCCTTGCAAGCACCCAGATGCTTCTACTGCCACTGGATACATAAGACTTTGCATCCACTGGTCTGTGATTGTCCTGGTGTCATTGCACATGCTTCGTGAGCCAGAAGGAGACGTTATAGATTGGTATCAGACATATGGGCTAATATCAGACTTATGACGTTGGACTGGACTAGGTTGGGATGTTTTCTCAATATTCCAGTCCTCTTGTATATAAAGCTTTCCCTTATATCCATATGTGTGTTTATGAATTTGTTTCTCTAGTCTACCCAGACTAACAAAGATTGGTAAGCAAAATAGGCAACTCTTAGAATTGACAGGCACAGAAACAGAAGTCAAATGACAAGCTAGTTACAGGATTTAGATCCAGGGAAATGCAGATATCCAGAGCATCCATATACATTGGATGCAGACCACACTCTCAAGGAAACTTTCTTTCAGCTGACCGGCTGTTCAAGTTATCATACTGGTGAAGGAGCAGATGAGCTTAGCATATGTCTGGGGAATAATGCTTTGGATGGAGCAAATGGTGCAGACCAAGACTAGGAAACTAGGCTAGGGTCAAATCATGGCGAACTTTGAAAGGCATTTGAGACCACAGATACCTCATCCAGGAAGGAAGCAGGAAAGAATGGTGAGTGTGTGGGTGGTATGATCAGATCTGTTTTGAGACAACAAACTTCACAACAATCTATAGAATGTGTGATGAGAGGAAGCAAGACTAGTTATGTTCTTCTGGGTGAGAGGACATGAGAAACAAAACACTGGGCTAGAGAAGAACAGCTGGGCATAAACTTGACAGTAGAAAAAAGTTTGCTTGTGATCATCTAATGCTTAATAAAACTGTACCATGAAAGAGTGCTATTGTTGTTTTTAGGTGTCATAGAGTCAGTTCTGACTCATAGAAATCTTATATGCAACAGAAGTTGTATATCCTCACAATTTTTCTTCTGCCTGAGCCCGTTGTTAAAACCACTGTGTCGGTCCATCTTGTCAAGGGCCTCCCCCTTTTTCACTGCCCCTCTACCAATCATGATGCCCTTCTCCAGGAATTGATCTCAACATCCTTGCCTCTAAGGAGCATTCTGGCTATACTACTTCCAAGACAGATTTATTTGTTCTTTTGGCAGCCCATGGTACTTTCAATATTTTTCACCAATCCCATGATTCAAATGCATTGAGTGTGGAGAAAATCCCAACTAATAAAAAGAAAGAAAAGAAGAGTGAGGACACATAAATATAGCTCTTAGCTTTCAAATCAATGTCAAAAGTTTGTCAGTTCACATCCACCCACAGTGTCCTCAGAAAACTGTACTGAAACATCATTTTTTGAAAGTTTACAGCCTTGAAAACCCTGTGTTGTTTGTTGTCAAGTTGGTTCTAGTTCATAGCAACACTATGTACAACGCAGTGAGCCACTACACCATCCTGTGCTGTGTTAGCTCGGGTAGACCAGAGAAACAAATTCATAAACACCCATATGGATATAAGGGAAAGGTTTACATACAAGAGAACTGGAACATTGAGAAAACATCCCAACCCAGTCCAGTCTAAGATCATAAGTCTGATACTAGCCCATATGTCCAATAAAAATCTATAAAGTCTCCTTTTGACTCATGAAGCATGTGCAATGATACCAGGACAGTGGGTGCAGAACCTTGTGTGTCCAGCTGCAGTAGAAGCATCCCAGTGCTGGCAGGGGTCTCCCCAGGGCTCTTCACTTCCAGGGCATAGGGTCCATCAGCAGCATCCAGGGGCAGCAGAAGCATCTCAGCACTGGCAGGGGTCTCCACGTGACTTCTTCAGCCCCAGAGGTTTAGTTCCATCAGAGTAAGCCCATGTGGCCTCTCCTCGAGCTCCTCCATTCTCCAGAAATCAGCATGCTGTCATTTCATCTTGTCAGTCGTTCGTCTCCAAGGAAATAAATCTATAGTCTCTCACTTCCAATGGAAAATACCATGAGATTTCCCAGAATTCTCAGGAGAAAGTCATGCCCACACAGAGGCCTCATTGGTTATCTCCAGATTAACAGGCTAGACTCCACCCCTATGCTACATGACCGCCACATGTGCCATCCTAACAACTGTTGTTATGTTTAAGCTCAATTTTACAGGTACTGCATCAATCCATCTCCTCGAGGGTCTTCCTCCTTCTTGCTGAACTTCCATCTTACCAGCTAGGATGTTCTTCTCTGGGAACTGTTCTCTCCTGGAAGTCTGATCATCCTCACCTTCCTTAATAGCAGTCTCACTATACTTCTTTCAAGACTGATTTGTTTGGCCATTTGGTAGTTCATGGGACTTTCAGTAGTCTTCAATAGTACTTCAAAATACTTTCAATAGTACCCAAATTCAAATGCATCAATTCCTTTCTGGGCTTCCTTATTCAATGCCCAACTTTCAAATGTATGTGAAGTGATTGAAGATATCATGGTTGGATCGTGCACACTTTGGTCCGCAAAGTGACATCCTCACTCTTCAACACTTTAAAGGGGTCTCCTCCAGAAGATTTACTCAACACAATGTGCTGCTTGATGTCTTGAGTGCTGCCTCCATGAACACTGATTGTGGATCCAAGCAAAATGAAATCCTCGACAACTTCAATCTGTTTTCTATTGTTCATAATATTACCAATTGGTTGTGAGGATTTGGGTTTTATTCACATTGAGTTGTAATCCGTATGGAATGAAGTCCTTCAAGTTCTCATTTTCCACAACTAAGATTGTGTCATCTGTATATGTTAATAAAATGTATTCCAATCTTGATGCTACTTTCTTCTTTATGTAGTTCATATTGCCAGATTACTTGCTCAGCTTGCAGGCTGAATAAATATGGTTGTTCTCTTCAACTAATTGAATCTGGATCCATATACAGCTTCCCCAGAAACACCATGAAGTATTCTGGTAGTCTCATTCTTCTCAGTCATATCCATATTTGTTATGTTGACTGAGTAGGTCAGGTAAAATTGTGCAAAATTCTGTAAGCCAGCATGAGTCAAAAATCAACTCAGCAGCAAACAAACCAACACAACTGAATAATCATCTGCTCACATGAAAGTAGTAGAAATGGTGTATTTTTATGCTGCCTTATTTTCTTTTCTCAGAAACCCACAGGGGAAGTTCTATCCTGTCCTATAGTGTCCCCATGAGTCAGCATCCACCCTAAGGGCAGTGAGTTTATTTGGCTTTTCTTGTTTGGTTTGGTTTGGGTTTATCTTTTCCTCTGTCTATGTTGTTGGCAAATATCCACAGCCCAGACCTCTCTTCTCAATCTCTTACTCTCTTCATCTAGACCCACAGATGAAACGACTGCTTGAAGATCTTCTTACTGCCCCCCTTCTTTTCTCTCAGAACCACCAGCCTAAATCTAACAACCAATTCAAGATCAGACTTTCCTAATTTGTGTCTCAGACTTTCCTAATTTGTAACCAGTATCAGAAATCGCTCCAGATAAAACTCTTATTTTGTTGTTGCTGTTTTTGTTGTTAGGTTCTATCAAGATCCAAACAAATGTATGTACAGCCTAACAAAGATACTTCCCAGTCTTGCACCATCCCCACAACTGTTACGATGTTTGAGTCCATTATTGCATGCACTGTGTCGATCCAAAACAGCTTTCTGTTTTTCTGCTGCCCATCTATTTTACCAAGCATGATGCCCTTTTCTTGAGACTTGTCTCTCCTGACAACAGGTTCAAAGTAGATGAGATGAAGTCTTTCCATCCTTGTCTCTAATGAGTGTTCTGACAAGACAGATTTATTTGTTCTTTGGTCATCCATGATACTTTCAATATTCTTTGGCAGCATCATAATCCAAATGCACCAATTCTTCTTTGGTCTTCTTTATTCAACATGCAACTTTTGCGTGGATGTAAAGATGATTGACCACACTTTGGCTTGGGTCAAACCCACCTTAGTACTCAAACTAACAACCTTGATTTTTAACATTTTTAAAAGATATTCTGCAGCAGATTTACTCAAGGGCATGCATCCTTTGATCTCTCGACTACTGCATCCATGAGCATTGGCTGTGGAATTCTAAATTAACCTAAATTTGAGTAAAATTGGTTAGTAAAGTGACTCCCCCAGCTATTCCTTTATTCTCCTCTGACTGGGAAAATGGCTGCTCTGAAAGTTTATTACCATTGAGATCTGACCTCTGGCAACAAGAGGCAGGGAACCCAGATCTAGAGGTCTAACTGAAGGTGGACGTGTTTCCCTTCACTCAAGTGAAGTGTTTCCCTTCTCCAAGTGAAATGTGTGGAAAGAAAGCTGCCTCGGGCATTCTACGAATCCTGTCCCCTTTTTTGCAGCCTGGTGAAGTAAATAGATGTGAAACAATTGTAGGAAAAGACTTGTGGCATAATCCTACTAACATCGGTTCTAATGAAGACTGCAGGGCAGACCTTGTTAGTGCCTGGGTCAGGTTATTTTACAGTCAGTGATCATTTCTCTCAGATTCAAACACTGTTCTGGATGATGACCACCAAGATTATCCAACACCAACCAAATTAGAAATGGTCTGAGGCGTAGACCAAAGGAGGAGTGCAAACAAATCGAACATAAAAAAACAAATTTGACATCCTGCAAACATCCAGGGACATCTCTAGCCAGAAGGTGTCCATTCTGATAGCACTAAGTGGGTTAGAATGCCGGTTCATCAGATCAGGGAACAAATGAGAAACCACAACTGCAAGCCAATATAGCAAGTATTGACGTAACCATGGTATGCCTTAATGAACTTTCAAAAGAAGAATTATTTGAGCAGAGGAACACATCAACAACATCTAGCATTTCTGCAAAGGTCAGTCAGGGGTCTCACAAATAAATTGCATAGAATTGAAGGCAGGGTTGTTTCTGCCTTGGTTTTACTGAAATAAAAATCTAAAGTTTGTATAACTGTAACACGTGGGAGCAATACATTTGTCTTTTATCTCAGCAAATAGTTAATATTTTAGCCTGCTCAATAATAAGTGCACCAACTGAAGCAGAACCTGACTGTGAACTAGCCCCGAGCCTTGTAAATCTTTTACATTGAGAAACAGGCTACAGCCTGAGCACCTTCTCCCACTCACCCCAGCCCTCCCCAAATAAGATATCTGAAGCAATTCAGGATCAATTGAAATTAGTCTGTCTCACATGTAGTTGAATCGAATCAGGTTTTCTATAGACCTACTATATTCATATCCTTTACATCAATAAAGGAATTGACTGATAACATACTTGCAAGAACAAGCAATTGGCCATATCCAGAAATAATCTGCCAAATTTTGCAACAGTTTGAAACCAGAAGCAGAAACAATGCCTGCTATGGTTTGATCCTAGTTTGGAGACTAGTGTGAGATAAAACTACAGAAAGACCAGAAACTGAGAAGAAAAGGGGATGCCATCAGCCAGTTCAAGGATGAGGAGGAAATCTGTAGGCCATGGATTGTTACACTGTAATTCACAAGCCTTCTGCGGCTCTGTGTGCATGTACATGTGGCTCTGAAGTAAAATTGGAAAATGAAAACAAAAATTTTAAAGGATATCATTCAGATAACGGTGGTCTTGTTTGCTTGTAGACATATATTTATGGCTCTTTAATAATTTTAAATTGTTGTGAAGGACAGAATTGGTTCTTCCATATCAAAAGTTTGCCCACCCCTGCTCTAACCTATTACTTTCACTTTTCGAGATGCTTCTTTCTCCAGCTGAAATTCATTTGTGCCACAATGACCCCCAGGTCGTCCCGAAAGCTCCATGAAGGCTCCATGAGAGCATGGTGAGGCAGGTTGATACCTGAAAGCATTTCCATCATTTTCAGAAAATTGCAAGGCTAACGTCATCAAGTCTAATTTGCAGGAACAATTGCAAAATGAAATAAGAAGTGTTCTTGGAGTTCCAGTAAATCCTAAAGTTAAAGACCAGCAGACTGAACTTCTCAGGGCTCTATTCACACACACACACACACACACACACACACACAAAAATACTAATCCATGCCAGCTTGGACAGTTTTAAATGACAGAGGAGAACTGCAGGCAACACAATCTCAGCTCACTCAATAAACATCCTTCTCTTCTAGGAAATTGTCACAGTTATCCAGAGCTACCAAAACAGAAATACCACAGGGGGATGTCCTTCCTGAGCAGACATCTACTTTCTCATAATTTCGAAGGCTAGAAGTCAAAATTCAGAGTGCAGGCTCTTGGTGAGGCGTTCTCTCAGGAAGGTCACTGAAGAAATGTCCTTGACTCTTCAATATCTTCTTCCTGATTCCTGGGGAGATCTCCATATATCTTGGAGTTTATTGTACCCTATCTCTTCTTTCACTTGCTTATTGACTGTCTTTTATATTTCCTAAGATTGCCTGAAAACACACTACATTAATCCTCTGTCATTAACATAACAAAAAGGTTTTAACCATGGTCAGAGACGCTAGGAATTAAGACACACATTTGGAGGATACAACTCAATACTTCACAGAAGATAAGGAGGAGACATTCCAGAAAAACAGAAATGATTTTCCATCAAGTATAAATTGTTTGGCAAATCTTCAGTTTATAAAGAATATGACAACAATAACATCTAGGAGGTGGAGGAAATAGGCATTTCTATATACTAATAATAGAGTGGTGCAGTGGATTCACCTTTGGACTGCTAACATCAAAGTCAGAAGGTCTAAGCCACTCCATGGAAGTAAAATGCTGCAGTCTTCTTCTGTAAATATTTAAAGCCTCCGAAACCGTAAGGGGCAGTTCTAGTTGGTCCTATAGGACTGCTGTGATTTGGAATTGTCTCCAAAAAAGCTGGTCTGATTTACTTTGCTTTGGTTTTGGTTATAAACTAATTGAGCAGTTCATGAGAAAGCTGCTCTTCATTTCCAACGATGTTGAAACACTTCTTCCAAGAAGCCTTCTCTGACTAATGGGAACAGAATTATAAAAAATCACTTGTAACCTTCCTCTCTTGGGCAAATATTATAAGCTGGTTAAGGTATATTTTATAGATTTTCTGATCCATCTTTAATTCAAGGTTCTTGCTATTTCCAGTGACTCTCTGGCACATTTCCAAGTCTGAATATTTTTCTACCTTTTCACTTTCATTTAAAATGTATTTGTTCCACGTTACCTTTCCTTAGATCCCATCTTCAATTAAAATCACAATAACTTAGTCATATAAACAAACTTGTTGCCAATATGGCAACTTCAGATTGAAAAATAGCTTTAATCTTTTTAAATGCTAACTGCTGTCAAAATACATTGGATTAGACTAGATGACCTTTAAAACTTCTCCAGACTCTATTACAAAATTTCAGGAGTAGTTTTAATCAGAAAAAAATTAAATCTTGGCATGAACTAATTGATAAATTTGGAGCCCTTGAAATTAGATAACTTCATTTTTCTCTTATCAGGTAAAAATGCACTGCATCTGTTAGTCGGCCTTCATTCCAAAAGGTTAATGGCAATTTTTAGAAGCTATTGCTACGTCTTACTATGTATTATGTATCAGAGAAGAAGGTTCAAATTCTTTGGTATTTTGTCCATCTTGTAGTATATGTTCCTTTCCACGTAAAATTTGGGTCGGTCGTGTGATTTTCTTTAACTGACAGAATGCAGCAAAAGTGATGAATTCCAAGGTCCAAATTAAGGTACAGAAGTGTCTACTTTCATCCTCTTAAAACACTAAGCCAATATAGAGGTTGGACTACACTGTTATAGAGATTATGGAAGAAAAATAATTTCCTCACCAGCCCACAGATATTCAAGTTATCCAAGTCCAGGAATAAAGAATATGAGAGAAATAAAAGTAACTCTAGTAAACCTCCAGATAATTTCAGTTGCCCAGATATCTTTGGTAAAGACCAACAGAAGATCCACCCACCTGAGCCCAATCCATTGATGATTTTTATCTTGAACCACTAAGTTTGAGGGTGGATAGTTATATTACGAAAGACAAATGATTATTCCAAGTTTGGTTAGTGCTTTTGTAGAACAAAAAAGGGTTAAATAACAAATAAAGAAGAAACATTTAATAATTTTAGGAATTATTAACATATATTTACTCTTTTCAGTATAAAATAGTCCAACCATAATATCTATCAATATTTTTCTGCTATTCCATTTCCTCAATATCAATTAATAGTCATGAATTGCAAGTTCCTGGTGGCCAGAAGATAGGAATTATAATTGATCTTTCTTAAGAACTTTTTAACAATAATAATTTCAAGGGAGACCTAAGCAATGTTTCCTATAAAGCTTAATAGTTTTTCACCTTCAGAACACTAGGAGTGGAATCTTACACAATAACTGCACGTTCAAAGCTTAATTTTATCTTTCTTTAATTCTAAGCATTGAAATCAGCATTCCCAACAGCAAAAGGCATTGGAATCTTGACACAGGATTATTTTACTGGATGATTTTCATTGGTTGATTCTGCAGTGGATTATTCAAGGAAATTTTTAATTCCTCTACTATACATTCATGAGTGACAAATCAATGGAATTTCATTGAGACTCCAAAGAACAGAAATGTCTCTTTGTAAAACTACCCTGAAAGTTTACAGATAAAAATGTTTCCACAGTGCTTCTTTTTTGTTTCAAAAGTTCAGCATTTGTAAACCATCAGAATTCTATTAGAATCTTCATTAGCTTTTATTTCATGGAAAAGAAAAGTTCATGTGTTTTTTTTTTCATGAAACTCCTCTCCACCCTTCCCCACCCCGGCCCACTCTCATCACCCAATTCTACCTTACAAACTGGCTAGCCAGAAGATGTACACTGGTTCAGATAAGACAACACAGGGATTCCAGGACAGATAGATCCCCTCAGGACCAATCACAAGAGTAGCCATACAAGGAGGGGAAGGGGGAGGTGGGGGAGATAGGGGGAACAGATCCCAATGATCTACATATAACCTCCTCCCAGGGGAATAGACAACATAAAAGTGGGTTGAAGGGAGACAGTGGTCAGTGTAATACATGAAAAAATAATAATTTATAAATTATCCAGGTTTCATGAAGGTGGGAGGATTGAGGAAAGAAGAAAAAGAAATGGGCTGATACCAAAGGCTCAAGTAGAAAAAAAGTCTTGAAAATGATGATGGCAACATATGTACAAGTGTGTTTGACACAATAGATGTTTGTGTGGATTGTGATCAGCGCTAAAAGAGCCCCCAATAAAATGATCTTTTTCTTTAAAATGAGATAAGCTCTTGAGAGATTAAACAATCATTTTTATTATACATACCTAAGAAGTTTTAGACTCTATTTAGGAGATCTTAGGAGGAAAGAGTATTCAACATTTATTTCATATACAGCTGAAGGGTCAAAATACTAAAACTACATATTTTAATTTAATTTATTAAAATATAGGTATCATCCATAGGGAAATTAAATTGTGTAAAAATATATTCATACTAATATGTTCTCTTCTTATTCTTTCTTCAACAAACACATATTAAATAAATATGAGGACCTATATTGGGTACAGAAATGGATATTATATGTCAATAAAGGACTAAAATTATGCTTTGTCTTAATATCGATTAAATTTAGAAATGCACTCATAAATGCATCTTGTCCTTTCCCAAGACAGTGCTTCAATGCCCAGCATCAAACACCAAACTCTTAAAATATAAAAAATACAAAATCTCAATATCTGTGATTCTAAATTCAGAAGAGAAGAGCCAACTGTTGGCCAATCCATTTGTGTCAGTCCGGGTAGACTAGAGGAACAAGTTCAAGGACACGCATATGGACATAAGGAAAGGGTTTATATACAAAAGGAATGGGACATGGAGAAAGCATCCCAGCCCAGTCCAGTCCAAAGTCATAAATCTGATATTAACCCATATGCCCGAAATCAGTCTATAAAATCTTCTTCCGACTCACGAAGTCACAGGTCAGTGGGTGCAGAATCCCGGTGCTGGCAGGGCACCTCACCTCCAGGGCTCAGGGTCCATCAACAGCAGAACCAATTCATCGCTGGCAGAGGTCTCCATCTGGCTGCCCCAGCTTCAGAGGTCTGGCTCCATCAGGGCAAAGTTATGTGGTCTCTCCGCCGGCTCCTCCAGCTTCTCAAACGCTGCCAGCTTTTCTTGTCTGTGATTAATCACCTCTGAGACTAACTCCCAACAACTGGGGGCGATAGCTTCTCATCTTCATGAGGGAAATATTGCGAGATTTCCCAGGAATCTCAGGTGAAAGCCATGCCCACATAGAGGCCTCATTGGCTACTCAATGGCTATCTCCAGATTAATAGGCTAGACTCAACCCCTACATTTCAATCATAAAATTAACATAAGCACATGACTGCCACACCATTCTCAATAGCAGTGCTTCATGTGTGTCAGAGCAGAAATGTACCCCATAGGGTTTTCAATGGCTGGGTTTTTCAAACGTGGATTGCCTAGTCTTTATTGTAAGGTACTTCTGAATGGACTTGAACCTCCAACTATTCAGTTAGCAACCAAGAATGTTAACTATTAGAAGCCCCAACAACTTCTAGAAACAGGAGTTCTCTACCAAGACTCCAAACTTCCAAGACACAGTTGGGTGTCTTAGTGTTCAGGTCAATAAAAAAATGAAGGAGGTTTGACATGGTGCTAAGAGTCAATAAGTACATGATTCTGTCTCTCCATTTGAGGAAACCATGTCTATAAAAAATAAGATCTGATGTATTGGTCCCAATATTTTCTCTAGGAAATTGGGCTAGACGGAAACAATGTCTAGAATCCCTCCCTTCCCATATAAGATTTGAGCTGTACCCCATCAAAATAGCCAAAGAATGTTTCACATAAATCAAGTTCAGAAGACTTTCTGGGTTCCATCATGACAACTTGCTGACAAATTTGCTGGCAATGAATGTCAAAGAAATAAATATCCTGGTTTTATTTCATTTTACCTTCATGCCAGTGTTACTTTCATCCCATTAAGTCACATATATTTTTGCAATTTTCCTCAAATCCTTTTTGAAAAATTCATGGGGGTAAAATAAATAATCAGTTATTTAAAAATACCCCACTGTCTGTTTGTAATGTAAACTCTCTGCCAAAAACATAACCTACAAACTGACAGTCATTCCTACTCCATAAAGCACATGGATCCAAGTTTGTGTTTAAAATATCTACCAAACCAATTCTTTGCATTAAACTGTTGTATTATCTACAGGAAACCTTCATTTTTTCTTTGTCTTTGTTTCTTATAATTTGATCTTTTTAAAATTTCTATTGTGAATATGGTGAAGATACACAGAGCAGCTCTGCTTTCTGTTCAACAATTTCAAAATTATTCTATATAACAACTCAACCTCATTTTTTTTCATCTCATTGACAGCAGACATCACAGTGTAAGGTGGCGGTCATGTACTTGTGTGTCAATTTCATGATTGGGAGTCTAAGGGTGGAGTCTAGCCTATCAATCTGAAGATAGCCAATGAGACCTCTGTGTGGGCATGACTTTCTCCTGAGAATTCTGGGAAGTCTCGCAATATTTCCCAATTGGAGTAGAGAGACTTGACCCGTCTCCAAGAGATGAACTACAGATAAGATGAGATGACAGCATGCTGATCGGTCCTGATTCCTGGAGACTGGAGGAGCCAAAGGAGAAGCCACATGGACTTTCCCTGACGGAACCAGACCTCTGGGGCTGGAGAAATCACAGAGAGATCCCTGCCAGTGCTGAGATTGTTCTACTGCCAATAGATACTGCTGATGGACCCTGAACCCTGGAAATGAGGAGCCATGGGGAGACCCCTGCCAGCGTCAGGATGCTTCTACTGCACGTGCTTTGTGAGTTGGAAGGAGGTTTTATAGACCGGTATTGGATATATGGGCTAAGAACCTTGGACTGGACTGGGTTGGAATGTTTTCTCAATGTTCCATTCCACTCCCTTATATCCATATACATGTTTATAAATTTGTTTCTCTAGTCTGCCTGGACTAACACATAAGGTCACTTATCACACTTTGTCTTTGTGCTTCCTGTTACCATTCTTTTTTCTTTTTTTAAACCTTCTGACATGTGTCCTTAGAAAAATGTTACCCTTTGTATCTCACATGCTTGATTATTCTAAGGTGAGCATTTCTCACTCGCGTTACTGCTCCCTTATGTGGAAAAAAGCACCAAGGGATGCTATGTGACCTTGGGCTTCCCTGTTGCAGGGATCAGACATGACTTGACTCTCCATCCTTTTACCTTTATCCTATTCTGACACCAAACATTTCTCCATGGGACTTTGTTTCCATGCTGGGTTCAATAATGTACTGCAGTGCTCACACATCACTCACAGACAGTACTTACAAATGTGGTTAATTCATATCCCATCAGCAAATGAAGGTTTCGAAAGCTCCGCTCCCACAGACTTTCCTCTATCCACACATTATGGTGGACTCGACTCTGAGAAGACCGCTCTATCTCAACCATATTCTGAATGCTTCTGACCTGAGAGGCTCATTTTCTAGCATCAACTCCCACAATGTTCCGCTTCTGTGCATGAGTTTTCAGTATCTGGTAACGTTTCTATTGTGCTTATCAGGTTTTCCATGGCTAGTTCCTCAGAAGTGGTTAGCCCCAGCTTCTTTGTAGTCTATTCTTCTTTGAGAAGCTCTACTGAAACCTGTACACACTGGGTGACCCTGCTGGTATTGGAAATATTGGTGGCATAGTTTCTAGCTTAGAGCAACACTCAAACCACCACAGTATGGCAAACTGACTGACTAGATCAAAGTGGATATTATAGGAGACTCTGAAACTTGCATAAACAAGTGAGTGCTTTCAGAACTTCATGAAACATTTCACTTGGAATGCTGGCAATTGCTGGTTTTATTTTAGTAATGCCTTCGCCTTCGCTAGTGCAGCTTGGACCTCCTCCTTGAAGACCGTTGCTCCTTTCTCATGTGCTACCTCAGAATGATTGAATGTCTGCCAGTTATTTTGGGTACAGTGAGTCTGTGTACTTCCACTTTATTTTTAAGCTTCTTGAATTATTCATTTTTACCCATAAATTTCTTGTTTTGCAACTCAAGGCTTGAATTTTTCCTTCACTTCTTTCAGCTTGAGATATGTTGACTATGTTCTTAGCTTTGGGCTCTCTAACTCCAGGTCACTGCACATTTTCACAATATTTTGCTTTGCCTTCTGAGCAGCCCTTTGAAATGTTTTGTTTTGCTCTTTTACTTCATCATGTCTTCAATTTGCTTTAATTACTCTACACTCAACAGCAAGTTTGAGAGTCTCTTGTAACATCTACTTTGATCTTTCTTGTCTTTTTAGTGACGTTTGTTTTTTACACACATAATCTTCTTGACATCATTCGGTAACTCCTCCAGTCTTCAATCATTGGTGTTCAGTGTCTCAAATCTATTCTTGAAGTGGTTTCTAAATTCAGATGGAACATACTCAAGGTGGTATTTTGGCTCTTATGGACTTATTTTCATTTTCTTCAACTTCAACCTAAACTTGCATAAAAACAATTCATGGTCTGTTCTATAGTCAGCCCTTGGTCTTGTTTGACTATTGATACTGAGCTTCTTGGTTATCTTCTTCACAGATGTGGTCAATGTATTCCATCTTGTGAATTTCATGATGTGGAAAAAATATTTACTATGAAGATGTCTTTCAAACTTCTAACATGAAATCTCCAACTTAGTTTCTATCCATAGTAGTGACATATTTCCCTTACTTTCCTCTTTCTTTCCAACTTTACATTTGTGGCAGTCAACCTAATCCGGTGTCATTTTGAGGATTAAGAGTATAAGAGTGGAGTCTGACCTGTCAATCTGGAAATGACCAATGGGACCTCTGTATAGGCATGGCCTTCTCCTGAGAATTCTTGGAAATGCGGTAATTCCTTCTTGGAAACAGAGACTGTCTCTCTCAGTTCAGTACCTGGGAGACACTTCACCGATGAGGCTGACTCCCTGTGAGACATCCCTGAAGAGAAGCCACATAGACCTGCCCTGATGCAGCAAGAAACCTGGACAGAGGCCATGTGGAGACTCCTGCCAGCACTGAGATGCTTACAACACCACTGGATCCAAAGACTTCTACCTACTGGCTTGTGGTCATTCTGCATTTGATATCATTGCATGTGCTTCACGAGTCTGAAGAGGACTTGTAGATTGGTATGGGACATATGGGTTAATATTGGATTTATGATCTTGGACTGAACTGTGTTGGGATGTTTTCTTTATATACAAGTTCTTTTCTATAAAACTCTTTCTCATGCACATGAGCATTTATGAATCTGTTTCTCTGGTCTACTGAGACTAACAATATTATCAATGCATCTCGATTGCATGTCTGATCAATTTCAGACTGGACAAGATGATAGAATTCTTCAATTTCATCACTAGTTTTAGTGGTTGGCGTGCAAACTTCAATAGTAGTTGTCTTAACTGGAACTCCTTGTACAAAGACAGATAATCAAATCACAGTGTGAAATGTTCTTTTTAATATGCGTTCAAAGCCACTCCTCTTGAATTTGTCATTCTGGACATTATAAACCATATGATAGTCTGATGCAAAATAGCTAATACCAGTCCACTTCAATTCACATATGCCTACCATATCCATATTTAAATGTTTGATTTCATTTTTAATTTTCAATTTTCTTATATTCATAGCCAAACATTCTATATTCTGAATACTAATGGATAATTTCAGCTCTTTCTTCTCTTTGTAAGTTGTGCTTCATCAGCAATTGAAAGTCCTTATAGTCATGTCTACTTTCAAAAGTCAGCTCTTCCTTTACCATATTTTGAGTTTCCCTCCAACATGAGTAACTCATCTACTGGCACTGCATCGACAATGTCTAATGTAGTTCATAAGATGATTAATAGCTAATTCCTAAGAATTGGATAGTTTATTCCTCTGTTTAGTCTGTCCTTAGACGGTATACTCTGTAACCTTGGTAACCCTGCTGGTATTTGAGCTACCAATGACAAACTTCCAACATCACAGAAATGCACAAGCTACCACAGTACAGCAAACTGACAAGTGATGATCCCAACATATATGTTGTAACTACATAATATCATGTCAACTTGATGAATGGAATTTAGGGGTGGAATTTAGCCTGTCAATCAGGTCACAAGGTCACACCCACCAGGAGGATCCTGGGAACTTCCTCTCTTCCTCTGTGGAGGCAGGATGTGCTTTCTCTCTGCTTCAACTTCCTGTTGAAGAGCCACTTGGAACCGTGCTGATAGCAGCCAGAGATGCTTCCACTACCATTGGATCCACAAGACGTTTTACCCACAGGCCTGTGATATTTCTGCATTTGGCATCATCATACATGATGCATGAGCCTGAAGAGAAATGTATAGACTGGTATAAAACATAGGGACTAATATCAGACTTATGGGCTTGATCTGGGCTGGACTGGTATGTTTCTTAATATACAATTACTCTTTGATATAAAACTCTTTCTTACACATATGAGTATCAATGAATTTGCTTCCCCAGTCAACCTGATGTAACACACAACAGTAGTCCCATAATAAATAGTAACTGTTTTTCATAATACATTATACACAAAGGCATTCCAGCAAGTGAAATCTTTAAATTCTCAATCATATTTTTGATGATTTCAAGGGGCTGTCAGAAGTTAATGGAAAAATGTCCTTCTCTTTTCATCTATTTTTCCAAACATTTTTGAAGCTTACTCATTAACTAACAAGACTTTACTTCATTTGAGACAAGTCTTTTCTAGGGAAACACCATAAATGAACCATGCCACATTACAGGAGAGTTCTTATTTTACAGAGAAGCTTGTAAGACAAAAGCCCAAGAACATCAATTCTGAGGAACAGCCATTGGTCACTGGCTAATTTTCCAAGTCTTTTCTTGTGTCGCTATTGATAATGATGATTATGAGCATCTATGCAATTTATTGAGCACACATAATAAATTATCCTAATAGTTGCTACTTGCTGAACATTATTGCTAATATTGATCCAACCCTCTAAAGGTACTAGAGTGTTTTCCCATTTCATGAATGAAGAAACTGAAATTCAATGAAGTTAGGTAAGTTGCACAAAGTTGCAAAGCTCTTAAAAAAACAGTCAAGATTCAAAATGGAGTTGTCTAAAGACAAATCTCTTGCTGTGTCAGTACTGTCCTTAAAATTGTTCAGGTCAAGAGTCCTGTTCCTAGGTAAAAACTATGTCTGAGTTTGCTGATATATTTTTTAATTCTATTTTCCCTGCCATATCCTTACAGAATACATCCAGTGGTCAAGAAAAGGCCGTTCCCTGACTCACTGGTGTAGTCCATGTCCTGCATGCTCTTTTCCCAAGCCCTGGCTGTTAGCTACAAGCCTCTGATATATCTACTCCTTCTGCAACTCCTCTAATTATAGCTCTAAGAAACCTTTATAATTCAAAAGGTAATCACAACATCCTGTTGGGTTCAAACAAAATATTTTTAAAACAAAGATAATTGCTCCGAAGATGTTTTATAAATAGTAGAAGATAATAGCACATGAGACTCAGACTGTGGTAATCTTTCTTCTCAAAGAACTTTACAACTAATAACCGATCAAAACTTTAAGACAATATTAAATATCTTTTAACCCGTGTAAGCAAAGGTGTCTTCAGGTAAAGTTATCTTGACCTTGATGTGATAGCACAGAGAGTTCTGTAAAGTGAAAACAAAAGTTGGGGGATTTGTTGGATTCCTGCTGTTAGCCATGCTGTCCACAAAAGAGTACTAGTTTTGATAAGATGTCTCCTCAGCCATATAATTTGCTATTTTTAAATGCGGCTTCAATGAATCATTATGGAGTGACATATGATGTAAAGGAATGCTGAAATTCCATTGGACTATTATACCAGAGTTGAGCTCACACAAGATAAAAAGCTATGTTGCGCATAAACACACATGTCGGTCTGATGCCAACCAGTTCTTCCCCACCAAAGAAAAAGCGACAGACGACTAACTAATGCTTCGTCCTGGTGGTGCAGTAGCTAAACACTGGTTGCTAACTGAAAGGTTGGCAGTTCAAACCCACCAGTCAGTCCTTGGCAGAAAGAGGTGACCAATTGTTTCTGGAACACTTACAACCTCTAGGAGACAGTTCTACCCTGCCCTACCGGGCCACTGAGTCAGAGTTTATTCAACAGCAAAGAGGGTTATTTTGCTTGTTTGGTTTGAGTTTGTTTGTTTATTGGGGTGGGGGGGGTTGTCTCTATGCTACTTTTATATATAATTGTGGCTAATTCCATTGCTCTAGTAATTAAGTAATCTAGTATTTCTCTATTTCATAAAGACATCCTGTAAAGGACTTTCCAGTGACAATTATTGACATGAAAACAGTCTCTCACAGGCACAGCTCTGAAATTAATTCTGGAAATATACATAAAGCCCTTTTGGGACTAAAAGACACATATGTCATCCAAGTGAAATGGATTTCCACACAGAAAGATGACCACATAGAGCATTCAATAAGCTATCTCTCCAAAATCGTGAAAAAGAAATCACTTCACAAATCTCTTTGACAGATGGATGCGCCTTCTGAAAAAAGCAAGCACTAAAAACCCACAACCAGTTTCCAGGGATTACTGATTTTCATGCCCCGAGCAACTATCACAGCAAATCTAGACTGACTTTTTGTTTGTTAGAATTTTCTGGTAGCTACGCATTCCTCTGAGGAAACTTAGTTGGATAGTGGGTGATGCATTGGGCTGCTCATGGATGATTCAAACCCACCAGCCACTCTACAGAAGAAAGATGAGACTTTCTGCTCCATCGAGAATTGTAGGGTCAGGGCTGCCCTGTCCTATAGGGCCTCTGTGAGTCAGAATCAACTTGTTGTCCATGAGTTTTGATTTTCCCCCAGGTTATTCTTCTTTTGTATCTTTAAAGAATCCACACATTGCAAATTAAAAAAAAAAAAAAAGCTGTTGACTGACTTGATGAGAAGCATACAACCAAAGAATATTTGTAAAAGTCAGCAGCTAAACCTGTGTGCATACTTTTTTTTTTTTTTCAGTTGAGTGTTCATGAAATTGCCCACTAACAGATCTCGGAGAGTGGTGGTCGTCATGTGACTAATTCTGACCAGTCAGCTTTGAGTAGAAATGTCAGACCAACGTAGTTCAGTTAGCACACCTCTGCCTTTTCTCTTTTTCCATGCCACAACTACCATGGATGGGGGCCCAAAGTGCCAGAGGAGAAAGGGGAAATGTCAAATAAAGAAAAAGAACGCTTTGTTGTGTTTAGCCTCCAAGATTCCAAGAGTTTTGTTGTTGTTGTTGTTGTTCTTGTTCTTGTGACAACAGGGACAAATGATCCTACCTAACATACCTTAGAACTCTCTTTCCCGAAGTACACTGCATAGTTTCAGGGCCTCCTTCTGTTTGGATATGGACTTGATACTGCATCTGAAGTCAAGAGAAACCATGCTGAAATTGCACTTAACAGCCAGCTGGCCAGTGACCGTGGAAGCAACAAAGCAGCACAAACCTTATTTTCTCCATAACAACCCCTTACTATATGTGTCATCTCCATCCCTGGTCTTGACCCTGGTGCTAAAGAGAGATAAGAAGAAGAAAAGTAATGTCTGATTCTCATAATGCTAAGGGTGCTGTTCCCACTCCATTCGAGGATCCTGCCTCCCTTAACCAGCATGATGCTAGAGCATTTCAGTTGGATTGCTTAGGGAATTCCACAATCATGCTATATCAAGATCATATCCCTATTCGAAGCTAAGACTCACATGCATGGAGAGATTAAGAAATAAATATTTCATCAATGCCATGATATTCAACTCTAATGGCAGCATTAAAACTTAATTTGGGGTTTACAGTAACTCTACCTTTCACCATCTATCAAAATATTTGGGAGGGGAAAGGAGACTGCAAAAGAAACTAAAAATTGGGCTGAGCCGCGGTGGCATAGTGGTTGCGCGGGACTGTGGCCCACTGGAATGGAGGTTAAATTCCCGCTCACAGGAGCAAAGGCTGGGCCTCCTACTCCCACCACCAGGGCAGTGATGCCTAAAAAAAAAATTTTTTTAATTAAAAAAAAAAGAAACTAAAAATTGTCACAAGAGCAAAGAAAGGGTTAATACTATAAAGTATAAACTTAAGACTATAAACTAGAACCTAGGGGGTGATGAGATGGATGGACACCTGTTTCCATTTAAACTGTTCCAGTTTCTGATTCCAAAAGTCCAGAGAAGAAAACAATGGGACCAATGGGAGGGGGTAAGGGAAAGATAGGAGGACTCTAACAAACCCAGGGACAAGGGAACAACAAAAGATCTAAATCCAATGGCCAGGAGGGCATAGAATGCCTGACGGGGTTTGATAAAGTGCCATGTAGCCAAGAGGAAGTATAGAGAGGAACCTAATGAAGGGTATTCAAACATGATAGTGAGACAGGAAGAAAATAAAAAGAAATAGAAAAAAAACTAGGAGGCAAAGGACATTTATAGAAGGATAAGCATTGGCATGTACATATGTAAATATATAACAATAGGGATATAAGTCCATGTACATTATTTATGGATTAACTATTAAGGTAGCAGCTGGACATTTGCCATCTGCTCAAGTTCTCTGCCAATGCAAGAACACTTATTCTAATCACCTGGCATTCTGTGTTGCCACCTTCCCGACACAATTGCTAAAGACAAAGCGGATGAATCAGCTAATGTGGTGAAGGAGGCTGATGGTGCCTGACTATTACAAGATACAGCCTCTGGGATCTTGAAGGCTTGAAGATAAATAAGCAGTCATCTCTCACAAAACCAACAATGCCCACGTGGAGGAAGCTCACCAACCCGTGTGATCACGAGGTGCTGATGGGATCAGGTATCAGGCACTAGAAACCCAAAACAAACAACCATTTTGATATGAATAAAGGGGTCAGGATCAAGACCCAAAGTCCATCTCAGACTATTTATTGGGCATCCCTCACAGAAGGGTCACAAGGAAGTGACAAGCCAGCCAGGGTGCCGTATAAGCCTGACAAAGCACACAACATTCCTCTAGTTCTTTAATGTTTCCACCACACACACACACACCACCACCTCACTATCATAACCCCAGTTCTACCTTACAAATATACACTGGTACAGATAAGCATTCTTGACACATTGAATCCAAGACAGATAAGGCCCTCAGAACCAGTAATGAGAGTAGCAATATCATGAAGGTAGGGAGAATGTTGGGAGTTAATCACCATGATCACCATGAAACTTTCCTCCCCAAAGGTATGAACAACAGAAACATGGGTGAGGGGAGACAGCCGATGGGAGATATATATTCAACTCAATAGAGAAGGACAAATAGTGTATGACTTCAGTTATATAAAAAAAAAGGACAAAGGGAAAGAAAAGAGGGATTATTGCTTGGAAGCATTGAGTTTGGATTTACAAGGATTCAAACATCACAGTGATTGAGGATAGGGTTACAAAACCATTATTGTAGATTTGTCAATAAACTATACATACAGCAAAAGTAAAACATGGCAAGCACTGTGTGAGATAGTGACAATCACCAAAAAAAAGTCGCTGCTGAAGCTGCTTATGTACAAGCAAACACCTCATGAAAATTGGTTTCTTGGTTTGGAGACTTAAGGTTGTGGTTTTATAAGACATTCCAATTAGCTGGCCTAAGCCGGCTTAGTGTTTCTATTCTGCTTACGAGTTTGTGGTCTAGTAGCTGGGATCTTCAACCAGCTATATCAAGTACAACAACAGAAGGTAACAGGATGAGGAAATGAAACATGTAGCTAATTGCCCCATGAAACAACTGCTTCCTCTGCCCAGAGATAAGAACAGGGCAGAGCCAGCTGCCATGACTGACTATATTGATCAAAGGTGATATCGAAGAGTCCTCCTCAAAAGGAAGAAATGCAAAGCAAGAATGTCAAATTCTCATAGATTACACACTTTCTGAAGGCAAGGCGGATGGATGAGCTCCTCAAACCATTACACTGAGATAATCCTTAAACCTTAAGTAAAAAATAAACAAGAAGTTCTTGTAAAAACTGTGTAAGGTTCTAGCTTATCTCATAAAAAAAAATAAAATAAAAATCTGCCTGAAGCATTGAGTTCTTTTAAGAACTACATGTAATGAAAGGAACAGGGGTGAATCAGCATCTTAGATGGGAACCTTAAATGCTTTTATGTTAATGGTGAGGGGACAATTCAGAAAAGGAGAATGAGATTTGCAAAACTCAGAGAACATAAGCGACATCACTGAGCTGTACATATTAAAAGTGTTGAATTAATATATTTGCCTTTGCATATCTTCAATAAACAATAAAAGAGATACAAAGAAAGGACAGAAACCCCATTCTACTCTGCACGTACATCTCCAGACCTCAGAAGCCACCTAAGGCAACTAGATTGTTTTTTGGTTCTGACCCCCTCTCAAATTCCCGTGTGCATTTCTTTTGTCTCTTTCAGGTTTTTTTCTTTTTTTCTTGTACCGAGTACCTGTCTGAATGTCACTTAACATGACCAAGCAATGAGTGGCTAGTCCTGACAAGGTGGCATCCACCAGCGTGGGCTGTGCACACTTTCTCAGACATGTTGGCCTCGTCTCTCCCAGGCATCCTGGGCACAGCAGCCCTGAAGCCAAGCACACGAAGGAAGCTTCTTTTGTCTATTTCTACTGATATTCTCAGAGATCACTTTCAAACTTGCCAAAAAAAAAAAAAAAAACTTTTCTGACTCTGTGTGTGTATTTTTGTCTCTTTGCCTTTCATGACTGTTGTCGTTCAGTGGCTGGGGAAAACAAGAGCTGGTTTTTCTGTGACACCATTTCCTGGCTTCTTGTATTAGGTACTTTTAGAGAGGAAGAGCGATTCTGTCAGTTTTACTTAGTGAGTACTCCCCTCTCAATTCTATTGCTGTTGCTGTTGGGTGACATCAAGTTGACTGCGGCCCAAAACAACTCTAGGCCCAACTCCAGACTCTGAGGTCTGGAGATGTACGTGCAGAGTAGAATGGGGTTTCTGTCCTTTCTTTGTATTGTACAAAGCATTGTACAATCCCGTGCCATCTTCAGAATTGTTCCTGTACCTGAGCCCATTGATGCAGCCACTGTGTCCATCCATTGTGTTGAGGGTCTTCCCTTCTTCTGTTGCCCTTCCACTTTTCCAAATATGATGTCCTTCTCGAGAGACTGGTCATACCCGACAACATGCCCAAAGTATGCAAGACAAAGTTGTGGCAACCTTGCTTCTAAAGAGCATCCTGGTCTTACCTCTTCCAACACAGATCGGTTTGTCCTTTCTGCAGCCCATAGTACTTTCAACATACTTCTCCAGCACCACAATCCAAAAATATCTAGTCTTCTACAACCTTCCTTATTCAAAAAAATCTTCCTTATTCAATGTCCAACATTCATATGAGTATGAGGCAATAGAGCGTACAATGGCTTTGATCAGGTGCATCTTAATCCTCAAAGTAATACCCTGGCTCTTCAGCACGCTAAAGAGCTCTTCCGCAGCAGATGTATCTAACACAATCCATCTTTTGATCTCGTGACTGCTGCTCCCGTGAACATTGATTGTGAATCAAAGCAAGACAAAATTCTATAAAACTTCAATCTTCAATCCATGTAATATTATGTTGCCTATTGGCCCAGATGTGAGGGTTTTACTCTTCTTTACCTTGAGCTGTAATCCACACTGAATGCTAAAATTCTTGTTCTATAATTTGAGCATTCTATTGTACAAATGTGATGTACAAATATGATATCCTCCAGTCATTTGGCCAAATAGCCATCTTCCAAATTCCCTGCCATGGGCCAGTGAGTGCTTAAGGTGATTCATCAGAGTGTTGAAGCATTTCCATTGGTATGCCATCAGTTCCTGGAGCCTTGAATTTGACTTATGCTTTCAGTGCAGTTTAGACTTCTCCATTCAACATCAGGGGTTCTTGCTCATATGCTACCTCTTAAAATGGTGGACTGTTGACTTGTTCTTTTGATACAGTAATTCAGTGTATTCTTTCCATCTTCTTTTGATGATTTCTCCATCATTCAGTACATTGCCTATAGAACCTTTGACGATCGCAACTTGATGGTTGAATTTTTTCCTTGAGTTCTTTCATTTAAGATATGCCAAATGTATTCTTACATATAGTAAGGATGGTGGAAATCACACAATCAACATTTGATTGATCAAATAGTTAGGCACTTCACATACCTCTTTTCAACAACATAAGTGGTTACTAGACACATAAGCCTTGCTAAATGGAATACATTCCCACCAAACCAAACACTACCATTAAGTTGATTCTGACCCATAGGTCAGGGTAGAACCCAACCACCCTGTGGGTTACTGAGACTGTAGTTCTTTAATTGTTTTATTGGCACATCCTTCCTATATAATACAATTAATTGTTCAATCATATTAAGAAGGACTATGCAATCACCCCCACAATCAATTTCAGTACATTTTCCTCTGGTACATACTGTTGTTATTTCCCTACTCCCCACCCCCATTCTCCTCTACCATGCCCTAGGCAATTATCAATCCAGTTACTGTATTTATATATCTACCAATCTTGTAGTTCATATACAGGAAATCATACAAAATACACACAGGAAGAAAGCAAACAACAACAAAAAATGGACCTAACAAAACATAAAAAGGCCTCCAAAACAGATCCCCTCTAGCCAAAGGCAAGGGCCTCTAACAGCTTTACTAACAGAATTGTGGCAGTCATGACTCTCCTGTGTCAATTTCATGATTGGGAATGTAGGGGTGGAGTCTAGCCTACCAATCTGGAGATAGCCAATGAGACCTCTGTGTGGGCATGGCTTTCTCTGAGAATTCTGGGAAGTCTCACAATATTCCCTCGTTGCAATGAGAGACCATCTTTTCAGTTGTTGGGAGTCGCTCCACTGACAAGACAAGATGGCAGTGTCCAAGGAACTGGAGGAGCCGGAGGAGAAGCCACATGGCCATACTCTGATGGAACCAGACCTCTGAAGCCAGAAAAGCCAGAGAGACCCCTGCCAGAGTCTGGATGCTTCTGCTGTGGCTGAATGAGCGGGATTCTGCACCCACTGACCTGTGACTTCGTGATTTGGAAGGGGACATTATAGACTGGTGTCAGATATATGGGCTAATATTGGACTTGTGACCTTGGACTGAACTGGGTTGGGATGCTTTCTCAATGTTCCATTCCTTGGGTATATAAACCGTTCTCTATCCTTATGTGTGTCTATGAATTTGTTTCTCTAGTCTACCCGGACTAACACACATACCAAGATTATTGTAAATTTGATTACAGTGGATTAAACCATGGTATGATCTGGTACTTGGTCAATTGACCTCCCTCTTTATCCAACCTTTTCTCTGGGCTCAAATATTTCTAGTTTGGTCCACAACACAAATTTCCTTTCTGACTTTTTAAATATTGTTAATGGTCTTCTCTTTCTTACTCTTTAGCTGTATTTTTCTCTTAATATTTATATTGCTGTTTTGTTTTTGTTTTATGTTGTTTCAGTTGGGTTTCCCAGTTTGTGAACTGAGAAGGAGTAAATTCAGAGAAAATAACTAATGCAATGGTTTATAGGGGAGGTGGTATGAGGGGATTTGGGAAACAAACAAGAAATTCAGAGGGAGAAGGGAGCATTAGAACTGATTGTGATTATATATATATATATATATATATATATATATATATATATAAAACCCTTTTTTAAAGTGATTAAAATGTGGTGAAGAAAGCTGATGGTGCCCAGCTACCAAAAGATATAGTGTCTGGGGTCTTAAAGGCTTGAGTAAACAAGTGGCCATTCAGCTCAGAAGCAATAAAGCCCACACAGAAGAAGCATACCAGCCTGTGTAATTTGAGGTGGTGAAGGCATCTGGTGTCAAGCATCAATGAGCTAAAATTATATTATTACTAATGAGGGGGGGTTCAGATTGGGGACCCAAAGCCCATCAATAGGTGAGGTGGCATCCTCTTGCAGAGGGATTGCAAGGAGGAGATGAGCCAGTTAAGATACAGGGGGTTGGAGGGATGGAGGAATAGAAAGGGAGAACCAACTTCAGGGATGTACATGTAGCCTCCTCTCTGGGACACGGACAACAGGGAAGCGAGTGTTGGGACACATTGTACAGTGTACAGTATGGAAAAAAATACAATTTGTAAATTACTAAGGGTTTGAGGGGAAGGGGGGAAGAAGGGTAATATAGGGAGCTGATACTGGGGCCTGGAAGGAGGGAGAATGTTTTGAGAGTGATGATGGCAATGAGTGTGTAAATGTGGCCTGCATACAATTGATGTTGGTATGGATTGTGATGGGAGTTGTATGGGCCTCCAATAAAATGATTCATTAAAAAAAGGGGGGGGAGAGGAGAAAGGGGAGTTTTTTTTTTTTAAGAGGAGCTTGTACCAAGGGCTCAAGTGGAAAATGTTTGGAAATGTATGTGACAGCATGTGTGCAAATGTGCTTAATACAAATGATGTACTGAATGTTGTAGTAGCTGTAAGAGCCCCCAATAAAATTATTTTAAAAAAATAAAAAATAAAAGTGATTTAAGATGGAAGCATATGATAAGTGAACATTATATGTAAAAACTACTAAAAAACAAAAACATTGATCTTATTTTAATGTTGTGGAATAATTTGGAACAGTATATCAATAATGGAGGTACAACATGAAAAGTATAGTCAATGCCACTTACATATATATATGTACTTACACTAATATAGATGCTGTTGAACTGGAAAATGTGCTGTTGTCTATATTTTGGCCACAATTAGGAAAAAATGATCACATGGAAAACAATGAGTATAAGGAAGTAAATATTCTAGAATTGACATTAGTGATAATTTGAAAATTCTCCTTGATATGACTGAATCATTGAAGTGGATCAAGTGCTAATAACACTTTTTGAAATGTTTTTTAAAAATGAAGATCAAAAAGAAAACAAACATTATAAACACTGAAACAACTTTCAATGAGTCAAAAAAGGAATCAAACCATAAGCTTATGCATTTTAACCACGCTCCTGACATACATCTGTCATTATTGACTTTATGATGCTCTCTGATAGCAAAGCTATTTACATCCATCCACCCTGATCCAAGGAGATTCACCTGAGGCTTAATCCATGCGGAGTTCCTTAAAATGGATTTTGGACTTCTGTTGTCATCTATCAACTTAAAAAACAAACAGCAACAACAAAAGTTCACTGCCATTAAGCCAATTCTGATCCATAGCATTCTGTAGGACAGCATAAAAGTGAGAGTGATGATGGCAATGGGTGTGTTAATGTGGCCTGCATACAATTGATGTTGGTATGGATTGTGATGGGAGTTGTATGGGGCCCTAATAAAATGGTTCCTTAAAAAAGGGGGGTGGAGGGGAAAGGGGAAGTTTGTTTTTTTTTAAAAAAGAGGAGCTTGTACCAAGGGCTCAAGTGAAAAACGTTTGGAAATGTATGTGGCAGCATGTGTGCAAATGTGCTTGATACAAATGATGTACTGAATGTTGTAGGAGCTGTAAGAGCCCCCAATAAAATTATTAAAAAAAAGAAATTATGAAATCTGAACAACAGAAAGAAACAGGATTAAGAAAAATACCATCCACAGTACAAGTATCAGAAGAAGCAAATTCTTTTGAAGAAATAGTGGCTCAGAACATCTAAAATTTGACTTAAAAAAGCCCATGAGTTTATACATCCACTCTTAGTTAACTTAACTCCAAGTCAGATTAGCGCAAAGAAACTAAAACCTAAGAAGCCTCAATGGCAATTTCAAGAGCTAAAAATGAGGAGGACACCAAATGTAAGAAAAGAAAAAGGACTCAACATATACAAGTAAACAAAGATAATGTACACAACAGACGTCTTACTAGAGACAATGGCATCCAGAAGACAGTGGGTCAGTAATTTCAAAGTGTTAAGACAAAAATATCAAATAACACTCAAGCAAAGATTCTATGTCCATCTCAGCTGTCTTTTGAAAATTAAATACATCCTCATAAACAAAAACAAAGACATCTTTGCCAACATACTGGTCTTAAAAGAAATTCTGGAGAAAAATTTAGGCCAAAAAAAAGTGATACCAGACAGTGATGTGAATTCAAACCAAAAAAAAAAAAAAAGTGAGACAGCATGTGAGTTCCTGAGACTAACTCTTTCCGAGAGTAGAAGGCCTGTCTTTCTCCTGTAGGGTGACTGATGTTGTGGATAGCAGTCCAGTGTGTAATCATGATGCCAGGAGGGTTCCTATTATCATCCATAGCCTTTTGCAAACTGGGTGTTCAAGATTCCAGCTCTGATACCTCCTTGGTATTTGGGTCTTATTATTTATAATCCCCAGATCACACGAGCTGGTGTACTTCTTCCGTGTGCACTGAGCTCACTAAGATAGCTGCTTATTTTAAGACAAGCCTTTCAGACACCAGACACTATTTTTAATTGTATTCAGACACTATCTGGTTTCTTCACCATCTGTTGCTATCGCATCTGTATTTCTTCAGAGAGCTCTTTATGAGGGTGGACCTCGAGCAGGGTCATGAAACTAACTGTACCTCTTTATGCAAGTAGCAAGCTTCGTCTTTCTCCTGCAGAACAGAGTGTCTGGTGGTTTCCAATTGTGACCGTATAGTTAGCAACCCAGTGCATAACCCACTGTGCTAGCAGGGCTCCCAAATGAAATACAGAGAACTCAAGTTGACTACATCCATGGAAAGAGATGATATAAAAACTCAATACAAGTGAGGTGCAAAAAGACCCTGAAATGTTTCCCTTGTTGTTTCATTTCATGTTTCCTTGGATCTTTTCTATTAATTAAAGAATGTATTAAAAAGGAACAAATCAATCCAAAATTGGGTAGTGCTTTGTAAGAATGCATCAAAGTAGTGCAGTGAAAGGAAATTTTCACAGAGTTTAAATAGAAAGTATCCAGGAATTTACAAGAAAATTCTATTTGGTCCATATTTACAAAATCAGACTTCATTAGACACAAGGAAATGGCGAGACCTCTCAAACAGTATTTTGCTGATCTAAAACCTCATGCCTTTAACAAAGTTTTCTATTACTCTTCTGACGGCCTTCCTGAAAGAATGCTCTTTCTGGGAGTGTGGTGTGAAAGGAAGGGGGACAAGGAAGGAGAAGGCTAAAGGCTTTCCTACTTATGCTGGCTTAGCTGATTCTTCTTTTTAAAAAGCAAACACCTAGTATGTATTAATAAATTATCTCACTTGCAGAGATTTGTCTATATCAGTAACTCACCACTACCCACAAACTCTTGACCACACAACACAATCCATGTCACCCTTGCATTTGAATCTCAAAACTAAGCATGAGACAATATTTTTATAAACGTAAATATAATTGCAAATGTACCAGGCAAGAGTAGTTACAACTGCAGGATTTTTAATTCCAGTGATTGAATTAAGTAAACTGTGTGCAAGGCACGAGAGGGGTCCTAATTGACCTTCTCTGGCTTCCCTATTGCCATGAGGTAAGGTCCAGGCCTGTAATTGATTGTGGTGGTGATTTTCACAGCTCTTTAAGATATGTAAACCATTCACTTATAAGGAACATGAACTATATGTCCACAAAGCAGTTATATAAAAAGTATGAAACTATTTATCTGGTTTCTGTCACTGCAGATTTTCCTATTCTAGATGTCCTATAAAATTTTTTGCCAAAAAAATTCAAACACTCAGCAACAGTAATAAAGTGAAACACACAAAAACTTCACTCCAAAAAGAAAACAGAAAGTCATAAAAAATATATGTATATAACAACCTAAAAAAAGGTTACAAGGGAAAACAAATGATAAGATGCTAAATTTAATCAGAACTAAATCTGCAGAATCCACTGTCTGCTGTGTTAAAATTCCCACCTCTGATCTTGGGCTAAATTTACCATTGAATGGATTTGGTCTTCCTTCACGATACGTCAAAAACCAGTGCTCTGGGCAACTTGACCATTGTCCTAAACAAACTTACCTTCTGACAGAGAGCAGCACCTGACACCAAAGCATGTGACACCTCTCTGTTGGTATGAAAGTGACGCAAAATATTGGCCAGAAAAAAAAGTATGGAAGTGATGTTAAGACATAAATAAAGTCAACTGCAACCATCCTATGGGTTCACATTTCTCCTTTCTCATATTGAAACTTCATTTTTAGAAGTGTGGATGTCCTGTGGTTTTATGATTTACTCTCACAGAGATAAGCAGGAACCCACATAATGAATTCTAGACAAAGAATTAAGCTTCAACTTCTCTTAGGAAATGGATCTCTAACTTTATTTTCAAGCTAAATGAATTTACACAAAAAACTGCCATTAATCTAATTCTAATTCATAATCAACACAAATCAAATATGTGTGAAGACACAATGGAGAAGCTCAATATCAGCAGATAAAGCAAGTTAAGGGTTGACTTTGAAACAGATCATCTATTGTTCTTATATAAGGATAAAATTCAAGATAACGTTGAATAAAATTAATTAGAATAAATCCTCTACAACCTCGATTCTATCCCATCTGACATTGAGAACATCTCAAACATCAATTTGATGCATTGAACCTCAATGACAGAAGACCTGATGAGCAGTGGCAGGACATCAAGAACATCATTCATGAAGAGAGAAAAAGGTCATTAAAAAGACAGGAAAGAAATGTGGATGTCAGAAGAGATTCTGAAACATGTTCCTAATCATGGAGCAGCTAAAGCAAATGGAAGAAATGATGAAACCAAAGAGCTGAGTAGAAAACCTCAGGATAGCTTAAGAAGACAAATTTAAATAGTATAATGAAATATGCAAAGAGCCAGAGTTAGAAACTGAAAAGAACACATTCAGCATAAACAAAAAGAACTCTAGAAAAAATTCAAGCCTTGAAAGAGTTTATGGGTAAAATATTAAAATATTCAGGAAACATCAAAAGAGGATGGAAAGAAAGCACAAAGATAATTAGTCAACATTCCACTATTTCAGGAGGTGGCATATAAGCAAAAATCAATGCTGCTAAAGAAGGAAGCTCAGTCTGCACTGAAAACATTATTTAAAAACAGGGTTCGAGGAATTGATGGAACACCCATAGAAATATTTCAACAAGCTGATGAAACATCAAAACACTTAGTCATCTTTGCCAAGAAATTTTTAAGACAGCTACTATCTGGAAAAGATCCATAGTTGTACCCATTCCAAAGAAAGATGACTGTACTAATTATGGAGTGTGTTGTCAATTAAGAGTATTAAGAATGAAGGACTCTCAATGCAAGAATACTTTGTTCTACTCAACTGGCATTCCATCATGCTCCCCTTCCCAACACAATCGCCAAAGACAAAGCAAATGCATATGCAAATGTGATGAAAAAAGTTGATGGTGCCCGGCTATCAAAAGATATAGTGTCTGGGGTCTTAAAGGCTTGAAAACAAACAAGCAGCCATCTAGCTCAGAAGCAGCAAAGCCACACGGAAGAAGAATACCAGCCTGTGTGCTCACAAGGTGTCAAAGGGGTCAGGTATCAGGCATCAAAGAATAAAAATCATATCATTGTGAATGTTGGAAAGTGCAGAGTAGGGACCCAAAACCCATCTGTAGAGAACCTGACATTCCCTTACAGAAGGGTCGCAGGGAGAAGACGAGTCAGTCAAGGTGCAGTTTCTTTTTTTTTTTTTTAATTTATTTTTTTTGGGGGGGGACTTTACTGCCCTCTGATGGTGGGAGTAGGAGGCTTAATCTTTACTCCTGTGGAGCCGCTGCTGGAATTGAACCTCCATCCCAGTGGGCTACAGTTCCGCGCACAACCACTATGCCACCAGGGCTCAGCCCCAGGGTGCAGTTTCATAGCAACTATGAAACATGCAACTTTCCTCTAATTATTCAATGTTGGCACACACACACACAATCATGGTGTGAACTATACCCTACAAATCTGGCTAGACAAGAGCATGTATACTGGTACAAAAGAACTTAAAACACAAGAAATCCAGGACAAGTGAACCCTTCAGGATGAATGGTGAGAGTAGTAATACCGGAAGGATGGAGGGAAGGTGGATTAGAAAGGGGTGGCCGATTATGAGGCTCTACATATAACCCTTTCCCTGGGAGATGGACAACAGAAGAGTGGGTGAAGGGTGGCATCAGGCTGTGTAAGACAAGACAAAGTAGTAATAATTTATAAATTATCAAGGGTTCATGAGGGAAGAGAAGAGGAGGGGGAAAAATGAAGAGCTGATACTAAAGGATCAAGCAGAAAGCAAATACTCTGAGAATGATGATGGCAATGAATGGATGTATGGATTGTGATAAGAGTTGTAAATGACTAAAAAAAGAATGAAGGGAACCTCATCACTAGGGAGATATCATACATGGGCAAAATTTTTCTGCAGATACTTTAAGAGTTGCAGTTGAATTTAGAATTTAGAAGAGAATGTTGAAGAGGATAACATGGGTCATATCAGATTAGATCTTGGATGAAAGCAGAGAATACCAGACAGATGTTTCCATTAAGGTGGAAATTTTAATTACTTACATGTATTAATAAGTCTGTGAAGTACAATGCTGCACATTAAAAGATCCATGTAAAAAAGATATCAGTGAACTTAAAAGCTAAAGGAGCCACAATAATATAAACCCAGAAAGCAATATTCCTAGAATGTGTGGGCAATAAAATGACAAATACAAAGAAAGAAATCACTATTAGAAATGTACCTGATTTCAGAATTATCTTCATGACAGATGACTTCAGAATGTCTGTGCAAAAAGTCTTTAATTTAACTCATGGCCTAACTCAATTATTTCTCACGTCTTAATTGAACACCCACTAGTGCACACCAGATACTGGGTGCCATGAAGTCGGTTCTGACCTATTACAACCCTATGCACAATAGAAGGAAACACTGCCAGGTCCTGCATCGGCCTCACAATTGTTCCCATGTTTGCGCCAATTGTTGCAGCCGCTGTGTCAATCCATCTCCTTGAGGGTCTTCCTCTTTTTCAGTGACCCTCCACTTTACCAAGCATGATGTCTTTCTCCCGCCACTTAACTCTTCTAACAACATATCCAAAGTAAGTCTCACCATCCTTGCCTCTAAGGAACACTCCAGACACACTTCCTTTTTTTTATTAAATCATTTTATTGGGGGCTCGTACATCGCTTTTCACAATACATAAATAAACATACTATGCCGGGCACCTTCACATGCCCACTGCTATTATCGTTCTCCAATCATCCGCCTTTTCCCTTGAACCCCTAGTGAAACACACTTCCTTTAAGACCAACTTGTTTGTCCTTTTAGCCGTCCATGGTACTTTCAATATTCATCGCCAGCACACAATTCAAATACATGAATTACTCTTGGTTCTTCTTTATTCAATGTCCAACTTTCACATCCATATGAGGCCATTTAAAATGATTACCGTGGCTTCTGATAAGGGCATCTTCATTCTCACAGTAACATCTTTGCTTTGCAACTCTCTGAAGAGGTCATGTGCAGCAGATTTGCTCAATGCCACTCATCTTTTGGTCTCTTGACCTCTGCTTCCATGAGTATTGGCTGGAGATCCAAGCAAGACAAGAATCCATGACACTTTCATGTTTTTCCATTTATTGTGATGTCCCTATTGGTGCAGTGTGAGGGTTTGGTCTTCTTTACATTGAGATGTAATACTGAGCGTTGCAATTGTTGATCTTTATCAGCAAGTGCTTCAAGTCCTCCTTACTTTCAGGAAGGTTATTTAGATATCACGTGTTGCCAATATGTCTTCTTCAAGTCCTAAGACCACCTTCTTCTTCATATAATCCAGCTTCTCTGATTATTTGCTTAATATGCAGGCTGATTAAGTATAGTGAGAGATTACAGCTTTGCTGCACACCTTTCATGATTTTAAGCTGTGCAGTATTCCTTTGTTCTGTCCACACAATGGCCTCCTGATCCGTGGGCAGGTTTCACAGAACATGCGGTGTTCGAGAATTACCATTCTTCTGAAGGCTATCCACAGTTTGATAGGATCAACGCCATGAAATGTCTTATCATTGTCAATAAAACACAAGTAAACATCTTGGTAGTACTCTATGCTTTCAGCAAGACCTATTTGCCATCAAATGATGTACCTCCCCATCACTTCTCAACCTTTTAGCTAAGATGAAGTGAAGTATTTGCTCCTATCAGTGATGGTGTCCTGTATTCCATGTCTTCTTCTGAATCCAGCCTAAACCTATATCAGCTCCCTGTCAATGTATTGCTGGAACCATTGTTAGATAATTCCCAGAAAAATTTTATCAGCATGTGAAAGCAATGAGATTGTTCTGTAATTTGAGCATGTATATGCCATTATTATATGTGGGTATACAATTACATATTCCCAAAATTGATATGATGTGATGTCTGTCTTCAAGACAGAGAGTACTATTTGGGGTTATGGATTTTAATATTTCTGGATTTACTTAATTTGAGTACCCTCCCCTCACACAAAAAATGGCTAAAGTAAGGCATTTTAGAATATTTACTTCAGAAGTTAAACAAGCAGCCATTTAGCAGAGAAGCAACAAGCCTACATGAAAGAAGCACAGCGGCCTGTGTGATCGTGAGCTGTCAACAGGATCAGGTAACTGATAACAGAAGACCCAAAACAACAACAAAAACATATTGCTTGGAATTTGGAGAGTAGGAGCAAAGAACCCGAAACCCATCTGTAGACAATAGAACTTCCCCTCACAGAAGGGTCACAAGGAAGGGATGAGTCAACCAGGGTGCAGTGTAGCATAATGAAACACACGATATTCCTCCAGTTCTTGGAGGCTTACTCTCTGCCCCACTATCATGATCCCAGTCCTGTCTTTCAGGTATGGCTACACTGGAGTATTTAGACTGATACAGATAAGAGCTCAAGACACACGGACTCCAGGTCAGATAAATCCCTCAGGAAAAGAAATGGGAGTAACCATACTAGATAGTTAGAGAAATGGTGTAGGGAGCAAGGGAGCAAGGGAGAACCAATCACAATGATAGACGAATACTGCCCCCCTCCCCCAGCAGAGGAACAACAGAAACGTGGGTGAGGAGCAACAATGGTCGGTGTAATATGTGAAAATAATAACAATCTATAATTTATCAAGGCTTCACGAAGATGCGGGGGTGTAGGGGGAGGAGAGAACTGATACCAAGGGCTCAAATAAAATGTAAATATTTAGAAAATGATGACGGCAATGTAAGTACAAATATACTTGATACAATGGATGCATGGATGGTTATAAGATCTGTAAGAGCCCCCAGTAAAAATGGTTTTTAAATGATTAAAAGATATAAAATAAATGCAATAGGCTCATATGATATAAATGCAAATAAAATATTCCTTCAATTTAATAGACAGGAAGATTGAATCCATGGAGCCGACTGATAAAAGAATTTTAAATTTGGCATGACAATGCTAAATTAAGATACAAGGTAAATAATTGTCGATCCAAGATAACAATTCATTCTGAGCTCCCATTGCTTTTTGCATCAAAATATGTGAGAGGAAGAATTCTGTTTTCCAGAAGTGAGTCAGTTGGCCCTGATAACTTGCTGAGTGAAAAAATATCCATTGTCTTCCACAAGAAGCTTGCATACAAAGAAGACAAAACACACCAAATAATAATCAATGGGAAATTTCATATTGTCTACTTGTTAATAAAAGCACGTCGAAAAATAACCTCACCCTTTTTCATCCTAAGAGCAGAATTGTTCCAAGACGTTTTAGTCAAGAACGAATGAAGCACATGACTGTCTCCATGGACCAGAGACGAGAAAATCCATAAAGTTCTATGAACCAAACAAGGTCATAGAAAATGGGTGCGCTTTCAGGTCTGATGAGGACTAGTGGAACCCTGAGACAATCTTCACACCTGGGCTGTACCCAGAGATCAACTTTCAGCCAAGTGATAGAAGACTTGGTAGATGAACAATAACACCAAGAAGGTACACACTCCTTTAGGCCATCAATCACACAGGATCAAAGGGCTAGCATTTCCCCAGGGATAAAGGCCAGCAGGTAGGGAAAAATAGGAAAGAAAGAACAATGGAACGAAATGGCAGAGGACAGTTACATTATGGATAAAGTAATCAGTGCCACGAAACAAAATGCCTTCAAATTGTTAAATGGAAAGTCAGTTTACGCTGTTAACTTTCATCCAGTTCACAGTTTTAAATAAAGAAGCCAATAACAATAATTCATACCCTTAACCAAGCACCGTATAGAACAAGAAGCCTACCCTAAGAGTGGGGTTCATAGAAGTTTCCCTGAAAAACTTTCATTGAAGCTACATTTTAAATAAGGGACATTGTGAGAAAAAAAAGAAATGAATGAGGTGTTTGATGAAGAGAGCTGGTAAAGGGGGGGAGGGGGGGACTGAACTGACATCTAGATTAGATCCAGGAAGCAGCTGACCTAGACTTTACGCTAGCTAGAAAAATGATGACCAACCTTGTTTGCATCTGGGAAGCTTTTAAACACATCCACACTCAGAGATTCTCATTTAATTAAGCTTGGGAAGGTGTAAGAATTGGCATTGTTAAGCATTTTCCTCAAATAATCTGCTATTCAACCACTATTGAAAATTCTTGGCTAGACAGATCTTGTATAATAATAGCAAATGATACACTTGAAATAGGAAACAGATATTTGTCACTTAGTTAAAAGACAGCTTTAAACTCTGCAATTAAGTTGGGTCATTGGACTGTAAGCTATTTGAAATTGGGATCATGTTTTTTATTCACTTCAATATGAAGAATTAGTCATGAATAATGAATCAGAATTTCCAAATTGTTATTTGAATAGATAAATATGGTAAGTAAAAGAAATCTCTGTAGGGCCATCAGCCAATTGAGACAATGGCAGTAGCATTACAACAACCCTGAGTCATCTTCATGACTACTGTTATTCTCCATCTTGTCCATCCCAACATAGTAGATCATATGGCTATCACATTGAATGGCCAAGACCAGTTCATTCCAGCTCTCTCTCATGTTTAAGATTGGGATCTTACGGGTTCCATTTCATTTTCTACAATTCCAATTTTCCTTGATTCTTGCCTTGAACATTCCACATTCTGATCACTAATGGGTGATTGCCATTGTTACTTCTCATTTTCCATAAGGTCATGAAGACGACATAAAATTATGGTCATCAAGTCAGTACCAACTCTGTTATCCTATGGGGCAGGGTAGAATTCACCCAATGGTTTCCAAGACTGCAAACCTTTCTGGTAGCAGACAGATTTCCCTTGCACGAAGCAGCTGGTGACTTTAAATTGCATATTGCCGCCCAGGTTCAAACCCACTGTAGCACCAGAACTCCTTGAAGATGGCATAGAAGCTAGCAATGTTTGGTTTAATATACATAAGCCCTCTATGAGTCACAGCTGACCCAAACCAACTAGAAACAACAATATTTTAATATTATAAAGGCAAAGGAAGGGGGTAACTGCTTTATTAAGAGATCTTGGGTGGTGCTAGCAGTGAAAGCTTAGCTTCAACACTAAACAGTTGGAGCTATAAACAGTTGCTCACCTCCCTGACACGATCACTGAAGACAAATGTGTGCACAAGCAAAGGTGGTGAAGAAAGCTGATGGTGCCCGGCTATCAAAAGATGCAGCATCTGGGGTCTTAAAGGCTTGGGTAAACAAGCAGCCATCCAGCTCAGAAGAACAAAGCCCACATGGATGAAGCACACCAGCCTGTGTGACCATGAGGTGTCTAAGGGATCAGATATCAGGGTTTAAGAACTAAAAATCATAACATTGCCTGCTCACTTTCCTGATATGATCACTGACCACACAAATGTGTGCATAAGCAAATGTGGTGGAGAAAGCTGATGGTGCCTAGCTATGAAAAGATATAGCATCTGGGGTCTTAAAGGCTTGAGCAAACAAGCGGCCACCCAGGTCAGAAGCAACAAAGTCCACATGGAAGAAGCACACCAGCCTATGTGACCACGAAGTGTTGAAAGAATCAGGTGTTGGGCATCAAAGAACTAAAATTGTATCATTATAAATAGGGGGGGAGTACAGATTGGGGACCCAAAGCCCATCAATAGGTGAAGTGACATCCTCTTACAGAGGGCTTGCAGGGAGGAGATGAGCCACTTAAAGTACAGTGTGGTAACAACGAAATATGCATCTTTCCTCTAGTTCTCAAATGTTTCCTCCCACCCACTATTATGCTCCCAGTTCTACCAGACAAGTCTGGCTGGAGCAGGGGATATACACTGGAGTTGGAAACATGGGGAATTTAGGATAGATATTCCCTCAGGACGATTGATGGGAGCGGTGATACTGAGAGGGTGGAGGGATGGTGGAGTAGAAAGAGAGAACCAAATTCAGGGATCTACATATAACCTCCTCTCTGGGGCAAGGCCAACAAGGAAGTGAGTGAAGGGAAACATTGGACAGTGTATGATATGAAAAAGCAATAGCAATTTGTATATTATTAAAGGTTCATGGGGGGGAGGGGAAGGAAATATGGGGAGTTGGAACTGGGGGCCTAGGTGGAGGGAGGAAGTTTTGAGAGTGATGATGGCAACAAGTGTGCAAATAAGGCCTGCATACAATAGATGTATGTTTGGGTTGTGAGGGAAGGTGTATGACTACCTAATAAAATGATTCATTTAAAAAGGGGGGGGAGGAAGAGGGGGAGTTTTTACCAAGGGCTCAAGTGGAAAATGTTTGGAATTGAATGTGGCAATATGTGTGCAAATGTGCTTGATACAGATGATGTATTGAATGTTATAATAGCTGTAAGAGCCCCTAATAAAATTATTTTTTAAAAAGGTTGGAGGTTTGAATCTGCCCAGATACACCATGGAAGAAATAACTGATGATCTTATACCTGAAAGATGACAGGCATTGCAAACCCCACAGAGCACAGTTCTACTCTAACACCCAAGAAGTCAACAAGAGTGGATGCTGACTCAAAGACTGGTTTTGCTTGTTGTTTTTTGGTTTTGTTTGTTGCTATTGGTGTGTGTGTGTGTGTGTGTGTGTGTGGTGTTTTAATATGTATTGATTGTTTCTGTTAGCCAGATGTTTTATGATCGTTGTATAACTTCCTATGCTGAGCCTATAAAGTAGATAATATTTTCTGAAATGGGGAAACTGACATTTAGAGATATTAACAATGCCCAATATTCCTCAGTGTTGGGCTGCAAAGTTGGGAATAAATTTGTAAAAATGAGGTAGCAGTTCTTCTTGGTGGATGTCTAAATGAATATGCACAAACACTATACAAACCAAAACATGATGCCATTTCTCAATACAGCTCCAGCTTTTGACCCACTCTAATGATGCAAAACTGACATACAATCTAATTAAGATATTTATCTAACTACAACATCAAAGCTCATAACAGTAAGCAGACAGGTGGATCAACAGCTGGTGTTTCTGGAAAATAATTCCTATTGGCTGTCTCTCTTCACATAGAATTTTATTAGAAATGTCATAGAGTGGAACAGAAAACTAGATAATAGAATAGAAAACACCACCCATTCTACTTTCTTTGTTTGGGAATAGCAGATCTCATAGCTTTAGGGGAAATTAGTCACCATCAATTATTTCCTTGTTCACACATACCTCTCCATTCCCCTGATGTCATATATAATCTAGCAACATAAAACTAAATAAGAAGAGAATAAACTTAAGAAGGCCTCTATACTCAATGTTAAACATGTGACCATCCTTAAAGACCACCCTGGCAGAGACAGCAGATGATGTAAGATATGAAAATAACAATAATTTCTAATTTATCAGGGGTTCACAAGGGTGAGAGGATGTGAGATGGAGGTCAAAAAGAGAGGCTGATAGCAAAAGCTCAAATAGAAAGAAAATGCTTTGAAAATTATGATGGCAATATATGAATAAATGTGCTTGATATCATTGATTGTTATAAGAACTATAAGAGCCCCCAATAAAATGATTTTTAAAAGATATACACCAAAATAATCATAACAATAAAAGAATAATTGTTAAGGCAGGAGAGTATCTAGCACTAGGAGATTCAAGAAGTGTTATGTTGTAGAGAAGAAATAAAGAATTCCATTGCTCTTAGGGAAAAAGAAAAGAAAAAAAAAAAACACCCTGGTAGACCAAATGCTGGGTTCTGATAAATCTTTTTTTTTTAATACATGTAAGACTTTTCTAGGTAACATCATCCTCTACTTTTAAAAATACTACCTATCACAAGGAAGAAAATGAGAAACCAGCCACTCAAAATTCAGCAGTATTGACATAAACAAATTAAGCACATTAATTGCTTTGTGATTATTTGAGAAAGCAAAAGCATGAGATTTTGAAAAGCTCTGTTTGGATGTAACCAAAGTTAATTTACTTGTACAACAATTTGCAATATATTGCCAACTGGAAACACAGCTGACTTCTGTCTTTAAAGCACTTCAATTTTGTAAATTCTCGCACCCAAAAAATGTCATACATTCTACCTTATTTCATGTCAATAATCATATCACTTAAAACAAGTACTCTCCCGGAAATATTCAGTCATTTACTAGTTGGCGTTTGCTTATTAAGTATTTGAATGTCAAACTCTTGATTGTCCTTGTTCTGGTCTATTCCTCCTCCATCAGATTCATGTAAGAATCTACGTCATCATACTATTGACTACCATTCTAGTTTGAAGCTTGGTATTTGGCTTGGGCTGTACAACAAGCAAGAGCAATCAAAGTCCACAAACGCTTTTGACATATCCTCTAATTTTTTCTAAAAGTAACACTATCCAGAAAATTCCCTAAGCTACCTTTCTAGCTAACTTGTTGCTTTCTTGTAGGAAAACTTGGCCTCTCCTGAGTTATTTAGGAAGGCACTTGGGGAGCTGGAAGGATTTCTGCAGGGAAGAAAAGTTGACCTTAAGAAGATAAGAATCTTGGCAGGACTACCTGGAGGTGGCACCCAGGAATTTAACTGTTGGGGAATTGGACTATATATCACCTTCTATAATTCCATTTCTCTGCATTTTAATGCCTGTTTCTTTTCTCACTATTAACCCTGGATCTTATTCTTCATTTTGAAGTGAAAGATAAAAGGGAAGTGAATGGCGATAAAATAGTTTCAAGATTACTTAATCAAAGGCAGAATTAACACCACAAAACAAGTTGCTTAAAAACACCAATAAGATAAAATCCTCAACTTAAATTTAGTTCATGGGAAGGGAATTTAGCTTGAAAAGATGAGGGCCCTGGTATTCTTGTGAGTTTACAACTATGTCTAATACCAAGAAGTTGAGGTAGAGCTAATTACTATCAGTGGTTTCAAAGCAATGCACAGAGCTGTACATCAGAGAAGTTGGATTATGTGAAGAACAGTTCAGCATTAGGATTGGAGGAAGGCTTATTAACAGCTCAGAAAACAAGTCCTTCAGTTTCTAGAGTGACTATTATCAACTTCTAAATAGTGAAGTTATAGGTTGTTACACTGCTAACTGAGGGGTTATCTCTGAGAAATATAAATGAGGCTGCCTGAGCCTGTAAAGATTTATAGTCTTAGAAATGCTATATTGGGTCACTGAATTGAAGTCAACTTGATAGAAGTAGGTTTAATCATATATGGAAACATGCAAAACAAGACTGATAGGAAAGTTTCTAACACTTAAAAATATTTGTGTGAGAGAGGAATACAACGAGTATGCAATAAGAGAAAGATTGGAAATGGATGGTTGATTGCTTCCATCAATAATTCCCTCCTTATTAAGGTAACAGACATTGGCCTCTTCTGAAGTCCTTCCTTAATGAAAGAATACTTTATTCTAATAAACTGGCATTCTGTAATGCTCACCTTCCTGACACAGTTGCAGAAGACAAAATGGGTACATAAGCTAATGTGGTGAAGAAAGCTGATGGTGCCCGGCTATTAAAAGATATAGCATCTGGGATCTTAAAGGCTTGAAGTTAAACAAGTGATCATTAATCAAGGAAGCAAGAAAGCCCACATGGAAGAAACACACCAACCTGTCAAATCACGAAGTATCAAAGGGATTATGTATTAGTTATCGGAATACCCAAAATAAACAACCATTTTGATGTAAATCAGGGGGGTCAGAATGGAGATGAAAAGCCCATCTGTAGACAATTAGACATTCCTCATAGAAGAGTCACAAGGAAGGTATAAGCTCACCATAGTGCATTATAGCACCCCCACAACACACAACATTCCTCTAGTTCTTTAAGGCTTTGTTCTCATGCCTCACCACACCTCCACCCCACACACACACTATCATGACCCCAGTTTTATCTTACAAATATAGCTAGACCAGAGGATGTATACTGGTACAGATAAAAGCTCTCAACACACAAAATCCAGGACAGATAACCCCCCTCAGGAAATAATAATGAGAGTAGCAAAACCCTGATAGGTGGAAAGTGTGTGTGGCAGGGTTGGGGGACAGAGGAAGGGGTAACCAATCGCAAACATATATATACACATCTCCCAGTGTCCAAGCAAGAGAAATGTGGTTGAAGGGAGGCAACTGATAATTTAAAATACCAAAATCAAAGGAATTTATATTATCAAGAATTCACAAGGGTGGGAGGTTGAGGGAAGAAGAGGAAAACAGAATTGATACCACCAGCTCAAGTAAAAAGAAAATGTTTTGGAAATGATCATGGCAACATATGTATAAATGTGCTCAATAATTTATGCATTGTATAAGTGCTGTAAGCACCTCTCCCAATAAAATGCATTATTAAAATTTTAAAAATAAATGCCCCATCCTTTATCATGAGACCAGAAGAAAAATATGGTGCCCAGCTCTCATAACTGAACTTTTTGATCAAAGATTCTACAGAAGAATCTTAGCCAAAAGGGAAAGTCCTAGTTTCGGGAGCTATGAAGCATGGATGGACTGCTGGAATTATTGCCCTTAAGCCAAAAATATCCCCCAAGTCTTCTTAAAACAAAAGATAGTATATAAATATATTTATGTGTATGCCTGTATTTAGACCTCTATAAATGCCTCTTGTCTCCTATTTCCTTCCTATTTCCTCCTGTCCCACAGTCCCACTATCATGCTCAGCCTTCATTTTGGTTTCAGTAATTTCTCTCAGTTACCCTACCCTTGATCAATCCCTACCAGGCTTCTCACTCCCTCCTTGTCACTGATTTTGGATCACTTATGGTTCTCTTGTCCCTGGGTTGCTCAAGACTACCTCCTTTCCCCTACCTTCTCCTCTCCCATATCTCCCCGGAACCATCAGTCTGTTGTTTTCTCCTCCAGACTGATCATCCAATCCCTCTTATCTAGATAGACCTGCAGAGATGATACTGTGTACAGAAAAACAAGACAGCAAGATAAAGAAACAAAAGAAAATGAAATGATGATGACAACAAGAAAAAAATGCCCAGGAACTATGAAAACATAAATAAAAATAATAATAATAAAGCAAAGCCTATAAATAATTCAAGGTCTGTTTGTTAGCCTCTAGAAGTAACCTCCAGGTGAGTTCAATGGGGTTCCATGCCCTGCTCCCCAAATCTATCCTTGGCACTCCCTCAGGCCTACATACTCTGCTCCCCCAGCTGCTCTGGTGCATACCGCTAGTGTCTTCCTCAGGGGAAGGGGCAGACAAGGAATGTCGTTATCTCATAGTGGAGCTGACCCTCTGGCCCTCTCTGTGCATTGGCTTTTCAATGAAGAGGAAATAAGTTTACATGTACATATTTATAAGCTCAGTATTAAGGCAGCAGAGGGACATCGGGGCTCCACTCAAGTACTTTCTCAAGGTAAGAACACTTTATTCTATTAAATTGGCATTCCATGATGCTCACCATCCCAACACAATCACTGAAGACAAAAGTGTGCATATGCAATGGTGATGAATAAAGCTGACAGATATAGTGTCTGAGGTATTAAAGACTTGAAGGTAAACAAGCAGCAATCTAGCTCAGATGCAACAAAGCCCACATGGAAGAAGTACACCAGCCTTGGGTGACCATGGGTTGTCAACAGGATCAGAAATCAGGCATCAAAGAACATACAATCACATCAATGTGTGCCCACCTTCCCATTGGGATCACTGAAGACAAATGGATGCATAAACAAATGTGGTGAAGAGAGCTGATGGTCCCCAGCTATCAAAAGATATAGCGTCTGGGGATTTAAAGACTTGAAGAAAAACAAGCAGCCATCTAGCTCAGAAGAAACAAATTCCACATGGAAGAAGCACACCAGTCTGGATGGCCATGAGGCATTGAAGGGATCAGATACTAGGCATCAAGGAATTAAAAACTTTATTATTGTAAATGAGGGGGAGTACAGGTTGGGTACCAACGTCCATCTGTAGGTAACAGACTTCTCCTGACAGAGGGGTTGCAAGGAGGAGACAAACTAGTCAGGGTGTATGATGAAACATACAACTTTCCTCTAGTTCTGCAATGCTTCCTCCTTCCCACTCTCCTGATCCCAATTCTACCTTACAAATCTGGCTAGACCAGAGGACGTACAGAGAGGAGCCAGAAACATAGGGAATCCAAGACAGATGATCCCTGCAGGACCAGTGGTGAGAGTGAAGATACTGGGAGGGTGGAGGGAGGGTGGAGGGAAGGTGGGGTGGAAAGGGGATACCGATTATAAGGATCTACATATAACCTCCTCCTTGAGGTACGAACAATGGGGCAGTAGGTGAAGGGAGACATTGGACTGTGTAAGATATGACAAAGTAATAATAATTTATAAAATATCAAGGGTTTACTAGGGGAGTGTAGGGAGGGAAGGGGGAAAATGAGGGTCCAATGCCAAGGGCTTGGATAGAAAGCAAATGTCATGAAAGTGATGAGGCCAGCGGATGTACAGATATGTTTGACACACCATGAACTTATGTATGGATTGTGATAAGAGTTGCATGAGTCCCCAATAGAAGGGGGCTTTTATAAAATGGTAATTTAACTGTTAAAGATGTCTGCCTCAAAAAAATTTAAAAATAAAATAAAATGTCTGCCTCTTTTAAGAACTATCTCCAGGCAATCACAAAGTGACATCAACAATTTGAAAGATTCGATAGAAACTTAAAGGGACAGGGAGTTTATGGAATGAGGGAGAAACAACTCAGAAAAGGAAGAGGGAAAAAAAAAGCTTATAGCTCAAAAAAGAAGTAACCAGTATCACTGATTTGTACATGTATTGGGGCTTATTTTGCTTATACATTCTTAACAACAAAACAATTTTTTAACGTGTGTGTTTAGGGGGCAGTGAATGGGTGGGTATGTGGTGAGGTTTTATTGATTTTTCCCTCCTTAAGTTTTTAAAGATGGAAACTTTCATATTTTATAAACCTTATAACATCATTCTTTAAATTTCCTAATCTACTTAAGTGATGTCACTACCATAAAGTCAATCTTGACTCATAGTGTCCCCATAGGACAGAGTAGAATTGCACCTGTGAGTTTCCACGACTGTAATTCTTTACAGAAGTAAAAAAGCCCATCTTTACCACAAGAGCAACTGGTAATCTTAAATTTAGCAGCCCACGGCAAAACCACCATGCCACTACAGCATACAGTCAGCGCCTACCTGGCTTTTTAAGAAATGTTACATTTTTAGTAGGAGATTCTGAGCCACATGTCAGTCTTCTTAGCAATGCAGGATGGTTCCATCGCTTTATCAACAATTACTGTTGTCAATCTTTTTTAACTTTTCTTACCCTAAGAGATATTGGGGGTAGAAAAAGCAGTTGCCATCAAGTCCATTCTAATTTATGATACCCCTTTTAAGTCACTGTGGTGGAACTTGGGTTCACGGAATTTTCAAGGAGTGACTTTTTCGAAGCAGATTACTAGGCATTTCTTCTATAGTACCTCTAGGTAAACTCTAACTTTGCAAACCAGTATGCCTCAGGAAATCATACTAGTTCAGTAGTAGTATCATGTTGTGATTGTAATTTGCATTTACCTCATTTGGTACGGGTAAGGATTGCTCATGAGTATAAAAATCATATCAAAGCAAGAAATCCATCAGAAGGCACAAATTATTGGAAAAGTGTCATACACAATAACACACACAAGAAAATTATGCTAATGATAATACAAAAACTGTTGCAACAGGACATTAAAAGCCAGACATTCCCATTAGAGCCAGAAGAGAATGGGAAGCAAGAGATAACTGTTGATGTCAGATAGATCTTGACTAGAAACAGAGAAAAACAGAAACTTACCTGAATTATACTGACTACTCAAAAGTCTTCAAGTGGTGTGATCATAAAAAATTATGGATAACATTGCACTGAATAGGAAATCCAGAACATTTAATTGCGATCATGTAGAACCTGTGCATAGGCCAAGAGACAGTCACTAGAATAAAATAAAGGAATGCTCCCTGGATTAAAATCAGAAAAGATGTGTGTCAGTCTTGTACGCCTTCACCAGAGTTATTAAATATGTAAACTGAATAAATAATCCAAGAAACAAATGAAGAATAATTTGGAATCAAGATTGAAGAAAGACTTGGTTACAGCCTGCAGTATGCAGAACACACATCTTGCTTATGGAAAGGAAGAAGACTTGAGACAATACTGACTAAAGTAAAATATTACAAACTTTAGGCTAAGCCCCAGTGGCATAGTGGTTGTGTGCGTGACTGCGGCCCACAGGGTTGACGATTCAAATCCAGGAGCAAGACTGGGCTTTCTACTCCCACCAAGGGGCAGTGATGCCAAAATTACAGGCTTTATTGTGGATTATGACTTTGTTTTAAAAATATCCTCATAACTGGACCAATAGATAACATTATAATAAATGAAGGAAAGATTGAAAGTGTCAAGAGTTTCATTTTACATGAATCCACAATCAAAGTCCTTGAAAGAAACCATCAAGAAATAAAACATATGTCAGATGTAGGTAGGTTAAAAGGTAACGCCTTGTCATTTTATGTCTATTTTGACACATTTTAAAGTTGTTAAAGTTTTTTAATATTTTCTACTTTCTTTTACATTGTGGGTTTTCTCTGTTTTGTTTTCTCATGGTTGTTTTTGTTCATTTGTTTATTGTTCCCGTTTTGTATGATTGTCTGTATATGAAATCCAGGATAATTAAATCTGTAGAGAGCAGTTGGATTAATAATTACCTAGCAGCATGGCAGGGTAGGTCATTGGATGAGAGAGTTGAGGATAAGGTGGAGGGAACAAACAACAGTGAGGACTAGAAAGAAGAAAATATTCTGAAATTAATTGTCCAACACTGCTTAATATGACTGACCTATTGAATTTTTGATATGTAAATTATAAGCAAATAAAATTATTTCCAAAAGAAAACAAACAATATCTTATGTTCATCAAATGTGATGCAAAGAACTTTTTTAAAGTGTTAAGAAGAAAGGATGTCATTTTTGAGGAACTACATGAGTCTCATCCAAGCCAATTCAAATGTTTCATATCCTACTGAAAGTTGGACAATAAATAAAGAAGGTCAAACATTAAGTGATGCATCTGAATTAAGATGTTGTGAAGAATATTAAATAGCACATGGACTTCTACAAGAATAAATTAAAAATATATCTTGATGTGGGGGTGATTGTACAATTCTCCTTGAAATGACTGCACTATGGACATATGATAGGTAAATTACTTGCCAATAAGACTGTTGAAAATAAGCAAATAAAATAAAATCACTAGGACCTCTGGGGAAAAAAAGAAAGATCTATCTTGGAAGAAATATAACAAGAATCTTCCTTAGAATTAAGGATGGTGACGCTTCCTTAAGTGCACACTTTTGGACAAGTCATCAGGAAGACTAGTCCGGGAAGGACATCACACTTGGTAGTCAATGAACAAGAGGAAAACCTTCAAAATGATGGTTTGTCAGCTGATATCAAGGGCTCAAGTAGAAAGAAAATTCTTTCAAAATTATGATGGTAACATATGTACAAATGTGCCTGACACAATGGATGAATGTATGGATTGTGATATGAGATGTAAGAGCCACCAGTAAAAGTATTTAATAAAAAAAAGATGGGTTGTGTTAGTCCAGAGAAACAAATTCATAGACACTCATATGCATATAAGACAGAGGTTTACTGAGGCTGCAGTGTGAGGAGAGGGACTTACCAGAACACACAAGAACAGATGAATGGGGAGGAAGAGAGAGTGGAGTGTACCCTGATCCACTGATTCTCAAGAAAAATTACCCCACTCAGAACAGCCATTCCACAGAGGGGACCATATGGCCAGTCCCACTATGAAATATGGTGTCCTTTGCTGACCCAAGGCCCTATGGGGAGAACACTGGAGAAGCAGGGTCAGGAATGCACCCAGTCTGACCCCACCACATAAAGGCAAGGGTATGCAGCAGAGCAGCAGGAAGAGCAGGTCATGGAGTTCCTGAGGGAGTGTCAAAGATATACTCAGGGACCAGGATGTAGCACCTCGCCTGACTCAACCAGGGGACACTCCTGGAGGTCAATGACCAGACTAAACTATTTACAGGTTTTTCTTTTGTTATTATTATTTTTTTATTTTTTACTTATTTACATTTTTTTCCGAACATTGGTTTTTATGTTGTCATCCTTTTGGTTTCTTTTGTCACTTCATCTTGCTTCATCCTGTTTTGTTGTTTTGTTATCTCTGCAAGTCCAATAGTATCTAGGTTCATCTAGCCTATCTTATCTAGGAGGCGAAAACAATGAGTCTGATGGTTCCAGGGGGACATGGGAGATGGGGACATAGAGGAAAGGAGGTGATGTTGACTATCCCAGGGGCAAGGGAACAAGTGATTCAAAATCAATGACAGGGGTTGATCAAGAGTAATGTAACAGAGAGAAATGACTGAAACCCAAATGAAAAATGAGAATGATGGTGGGACAAGAGGAAAGTAAAAGGAAATACAAGAAAGAACTGGGAAGCAAAGAGCACTTAGAGAAGTCTAAATATAGACATAAGCATAGGTAAATATATTTGGATAAGTTGATGGGGAAATAGATCTAGGCACATATACTTAAAGGGCTAGCATTAAGGCAGCAGATGGATATTGAACCTCCACTCAAGTACTCCCTCAATGCAAGAACACTTTGTTCTATTAAATTGACATTCCTTGAAGCTCACCTTCCTAACATGATCAAAGAAAACAAATGTATACACAAGCAAATGTGATGAAGAAAGCTGATGGTGCCCAGCTATCAAAGATATAGCTTCTGGGGTTGTAAAAGCTTGAAGATAATAAACAAGCAGCCATATAGCTCATAAGCAAAAAAGCCCACATGGAAGAAACACACGAGCCTCTGTAACCCCAAGGAAGGAGTCAATGAAAGCAGTTATCAGGCATCAAGAACAAATCATATCATTGCATGTCCACCTTCCTGATATAATTGCTGAAGGCAAAGTTGTGCATAGCAATTGTGGTGAAGAAAGCTGATGATGCCCAGCTATCAAAAGATATAGCATCTGACGTCTTAAAGGCCTGAAGATAAAACAAGTGGCTATCTAGTTCAGAAGCAACAAAACCAACAAAGAAGAAGCACACCAACCTGTGGGACCACAAGGTATCAAAGGGTTCAGGGATCAGACATCAAAAAAACAAAAATTAGATAATTGTAAATGAAGGGGAGTACAGATTGGGGACCCAAAGTTCATCTGCAGGCAAAGCGACATCCATTTACAGAAGGGTAATGGAGAAGAGACAAGCCCATCAGGGTACAATGTAGCAACGATGAAATATGCAACTTTCCTCTAGTTCTTAAATGATTCCTCCTGTCCACTATCATGATCTGAATTTTACCCTACAAATCCGGTTGGACCAGGGGATGTACACGGGTACAGAGAGGAACTGGAAACATGAGGAATCCAGGACAGATGATCCCTTTGGAACTAGTGGGGAGAGTGGTGACACAGGCAGGATGGAGGGAGGGTAGAGCCGAAAGGGGGAACTGATTATAAGAATCTATGTACAACCTCCTCCCTGGGGTACAGACAACAGGGAAGTGGGTGAAAAAACACATCGAACCACATTCAACAGACAAAAATTTAATCAACAAGATAAATTTTATAAATTGTGAAGGGTTCATGAGGAAAGGGGGAACAGGGGGTGGGGGAAGCAGGAGCCAATACCAGGGCCTTAAGTGAAAGGTAGATGGTTTGAGAATGATGATGGTATCAAAGGTACAAAAGTAATTTGCATACAATTGATGTATGGATGGGTTGTGCTAAGAGTTGTGTGAGCCCCCAATAAAATGATTTTTTTTTTTAAAAAAAAAGAGCTTTATATAAAAGAACAATTGGCCTGAGCCCCGGTGGTGTAGTGGTTGAGTGCGGGAATGTGGTCCTTAGGCTTGGCAGTTCAAATCCAGCAGCAGTTCTCCGGAAGCAAGGCTGGGTAGTTCCCACGACCACCAGAGGGCAGTGATGCCCAAAACAAAAGCGCAATTGAATATTGAGAAAACATCCCAGCCCAGTCCGGAAAAAGTTCATAAGTTCAGTATTAGCCCATATGGCCAAAACCAATGTATAAATTCCTCTTCAGACTCACGGAACACATGCAATGATGCCAAATGCAGGAAGAGCACAGGTCAGGGGATGAAAATCTTGTGGATCCAATGGTAGTGGAAGCATCTCAGGGCTAACATGGACCTCCATGCAGCTCCTCCATCTCCAGGGCTCTGGCTGCCTCACTGTAGCTCCATCAGGCTGGTAGTCAGTAATATCTCATAGTGTGTGTGTGTGTGTGTGTGTGTGTCTGTCCCTCCTTCAGTGAGCTATTTATCTGCTTAGTGCCTCCCAATGAGGTCATCAAGCTGCAACCTACTTGACAGGCTAAACTCCACCCTTCCACTCTGCAGTCTCAAATTGACACCAGATTATGTAACTACCACTTGGGTTGACATAGTGACTGCAACAATGGACAGAAAGAGAAACAACTATGGGCGATGACATGGGACAGGATAACGTCTCCTTATGTTGTAGATGTTAGTACTATGACTCAGAACTGATTTGATGGCACCTAAAAATATCAACAAGAATGTTTACTCCACCATTAAGAAAGAAACACTGCTACCAATTAAACAGCACAATGTTTTCTTATTACTTAGAAATTTTATTTTATAGTTATATTTAAAAGCTCCCTATGACTTGTTTAGATTTAGCCTTTTACCACACATCCCTCTCAACTAAATCAGAAATAATATATAAACAATGTGTTTTTTCCAGTTTAGTATTACAAGCCACATTTTGGCTCAGAGTTCCATATGTTAGCATTTTCTATAAAATATTATCATCTGTATAAATAATACACTGATGATCAGCTTTTATTCTTCTTTTACTTTGTGCACCATTATTTTTTCTGAGATTGTTTTCCAAGTCATTGACAATATTCTGCAAGTTTTGATGCTGACACTTAATGATCTTACCAAAAATAATTTAGTTTATCAAAAATTATATCTTTCCTTCAAGTGGACTGTTCATTTTGTCAGTCACCTGCGATGATAACCAATGCAAGCAGTGACAACTGACTCATAACAAGAGACTGAAAGTAATGATTCCAAAATCGATCCATCATAAAATACACCTCAATTTCAGAGATGTAGAAATATGAAAAGTATTTCTCACAAACATGAAATACAATTTTTAAAAGAGCATGCTATGTTATGTTGTTTTCTTTATCTTAGATCTGTGTGTTTCAGTAAAGAAACTAATAATGCTGAACTCCCATCATTTTCAGACTACATAAAATTATTTTGCACATATTGTTTTAAAATATTTGTGGTAGCCACACAGAAGAAGCACAATAGCCAGTGTGGTCATGGTGATGAAAGTGGTAAAAGGTCTAGGCAATAGACATCAAATGGGGCGGAAAAAAAACAAAACAAAACAAACATATATCACTGTGTGCACACATCCCCAATGTACCAATTGAGGACATGTAAGAGCATGAGCAAGGGTGGTGAAGAAAGCAGAAGGACCCAGCTATCAAAAGCTAGAGCATCCGGGGTCTTAAAGTCTTGAGCACAAACAAGCAGCCATCTAGCTCAGAAGCAACAAAACCCACATAAAAGAAGATCACTTACCTGTGCGCTCATGAGGTGCTGAAACAATCAGGTATCAAGAAACAAAAATCAAAATCAATGGACCAATTGACTCCTGTTATCGCTGATGACAAATGGATACAGAGGCAAAAAGAGTACAAGAAATGATGGTACCCAACTAACAAATGATTGAATGCCTGGAATCTCAAAGACTTGAAGATAATGGAGTCACCATTCAGTGCAGAGACAGCAAAGTCCACATGCAGCATGTGTGATCAAGAGGGGCCGAAGGGAGCAGATATCGAGCACCAAAGAACAAGAATCACATCATTACAATGGAAGAGGAGAGCAGGGTGGGGACCTAAGGCCCACTGGTGGGTAATTGGTCACCCCTTTACAGGGGAGCCACGGGGAGGAGACAGACCAGTCGGGGGGCAGCCAGGCACTGATGATGCATACAAGTTTCCTCTAGTTCCTGAAGCCTTCCTCCCCATCCCCCAACCATCCTGGTCTCAACTCTACCTTGCAAATCCAGATGGACTGGAGAAGTCACACTGGCATAGAGGGGAGCTGGAGATATGGGGAAACCAGGATGGATGGGCCCCTTTGGGCCAATGGTTAGATTGGAGATACTGGAAGGGTGGAGGGAAGGGGGGGTAGAGAGATGAAACCAACAGCAAGGATATATACACAAGCTCCTATTTGAAGGACGGGCATCAAAGGAGTGGGTTGGGGGAGAGGTCGGGCAGTGGCAGTGTACGATAAGAAAATACAATAACAATGTATAAAGTATTGAGGGTTGGAGGGGAGGAGAGAGCAGGGGAAGAGGGGAAGGAATGGAAAAGCCAATACTAGGGGCTTAAGGGAAAAGGTGGACGATTGGAGAACAATAACAGAAGTGGGCATGTGAGGGTGCTTGACGAATATGCTTATTTATATATTGTGAAAGATGATGTATGAGCCCCCAATAAAATGATTGGAAAACATAAAGTTTACTACAAGATATGGGAAATATCTGGATTTATACAAAAAAAATATTTGTGGTACCTTTTAATTTTATTCTCTCTGCCCAAGCAGACTATAACTTCACTCGGAAACTTTCCCTATGACTCTTTTCCTATTGCACATTGCACTGCCACGGAGTCAACGCCAACTCCTTTGATCTCATGGGGCTAGGTAGAACTGCCCCTGTGGGTTTCCAATAAGAGTTTCCAAGACTGCTATTCTTCCTGGGAGCAGACAGGCTCGTCTTTCTGTCTCCGAGAAGCGGATGGTGTTTAGCCACTAACCTTGCACTTAGCAGCCCAACACATAACCCACTGCACCACCAGGGCTCCAAGGGGTCAGGCTGATTCAGAAGAGGACATAGAACAAGGCATACTCCTGCTGGTGTCACATAGATCTTAGGTCAAAGCAAAGAACACCAGAAAAATATGTACTGATGGCTCGTTGACAGATGGAGAGCCTTGAAAAGAATGGGGATTCCAGAACACTTCATCACGCTCATACAGAATCTGTACATAGATCGAGAGGCCGTTGTACAAACCGAACATGGGAATACTGCATGGCTTAAAATCAGGAAGGTGTGCATCAGGCTTGTATGCCTTCACCATGTTCATGCAATCTCTATGCTGAGCAAGTTATCAGAGAAGCTGGCTTATATGAAGAATAATGCGGCACCAAGATTAGGGGAAAGCTTCCTGTGTTAGTCTGGGTAGACTAAAGAAACAAATTCATAAACACACACATATGTATACAAGGGAGAGGCTTATATACAAGAGGAATGGAACATCAAGAAAGCATCCTAACCCAGTCCAAGTCCATAACTCTGATATTAGCCCATATGTCAGATTTCAATTCCTAAGTCCTTTTCAGACTCACAAAGTGCAGGCAGTGACGCCAGGCCAATCACAGGTCAGTGGGTACAGAGTCTTGTGTATCCAGTGGTGATAGAAGCATCTCAGCACTGACAGGAGCTTCTCTGGGGCTTTTCAAGCTTCTCAGCACTGACAGAGGTCTCCATGTGGCTTTTCTGGCTTCAGAGTTCTGGTTCTATCAGGGTAAACCCATGTGGCTCTCCTCCAGCTCCTCCAGTCTCCAGGACTCAGGATCTATCAGCATGCTGCTGTGTTGTCTTGTCAGTAGACTGTCTCCAAGAGACTGACTCATAAGTCTCTCGTCTCCAACAGGGAAATACCGTGAGATTTCCCAGAATTCTCAGGAGAAAGCCATGCCCCCACAGAGGTCTCTTTGGCTATCTTCAGATTGACAGGCTAGACTCCACCCCTACCCTCTTAACCAAACTGCCACCAGAGTGCATGACTGCCACACTTATGAACAGTCTGAGATAGGCAGATGAAACAACCTTGCTTGTTGAAAGTGAGGAGCCCTTCAAGCATTTACTGGTGAAGGTCAAGGATTGCAGCCTTTAGGATGGATAGTAACTCAATGTCCAGGAAACCAAAATCTGCACACCCAAACCAATAGGGACCTTCTTGGTAAAAGGGGGATAGGTTGAAGTTGTCAATGATTTCATCCTGTTTGATTTCATCATGCTCATGGAAGCCGTCAAGAGATCAGACGAATAATGGCATTGGATATATCTACTGCGCAAGATGTTTTTAGAATATTGAAAAAGCAAGAATGTTACTTTGAGGACTAACGCCCCTGACCGAGATCGTGATATCTTCAATTGGCTCATGTACTCCATCTCATATATTTCTGTAATGTGTCAAGAGAGACTGGTTATAGAGAAGGCCAGGGAAAACTAGAAAGGCGTTCAACAAGTTGGATGGACCCAGTGGCTGCAACCAGGGACTCAAACACCGGAAAAATTGGGAGGCGAGGCAGGGCCCGGCAGGGTTTTCTTCCTGTGCACATAGGTTTGCTATGCATTAGAACTGGCAGCATGGCACCTAACAAGCACAGACCTTGATCAAATGTTATGCACTAACCCAATCCCAGTCAGACTCGCGGCCATCCAGGCGAGGATGACCTGTGGTAACCAATAGGACAAGAAAGAACTGCCCCTGTGAGCTTCTGAGTCTATAACTGCTCCTGTGGAGCTTCTGATAGGTTTGAACTGCTGACCTTTCCGTTAACAGCCCAACACGTAGCTATCAAATAGCAGATGGTGATGAGTCCTCATTTATGAAATAGAATTAAAATTATGAATATTATTTCATGTCAATTTTTTGCTTTTATAAATTATACATATGTATATGTTTTATGTACTGATGCAGATATAAACATTTTCTTACACTAGGTCATGGTCAAGTTTGAAAACATTACGATAATATGTTCCTCTAATAATCCTCTGTCATTCTACATCTAATGGAAGGTAGGTAGCCTCAGCTCTCAAAATCGCCGATATCCTTGGAAAGATGGGAAACTCTTCCTCAGACATATGCACTCATTTCAGATAGTGCTTTCAAGTCCACACCTTGCTTTCATGTTCATATTCGCCAAAGCAGAAATTGGGTTTGCCTGGTTCAGACGGTTTTATGACGTTGAAGAGATTAAGTATCTCAAAGCCTCACTGCCAACGAGTCATCGATGGCTGATTCACGGTGACTCCCTGTGGACTTCTGAGATGGTAACTGTTGACGGGAGTAGAAAGGCAGGTCTACTGGGGAGCTGCTGGGGGTTTCAGACCACCGGCCATGCAGCTCCCAGCCCACCTTGTGACCACTGTATCCCCTGGAAACTGCATTCTATTATACTCTCAGTCCTATCGTGAATGACAGTGTGTGAGAGGGGAAGTGTGTCTTTACAAAACTGAGCTAAACCATCGTTAGAACTTGCCATGTGAAGATAAGGTCACCTTGACTGAAAAACAAGAAATTTCCATTTTCCATCCCACCACAAATAAAGATAGGGTCGGGAAAGAACATTTTGCTGAAATTCTGAATGTCCACTGGGGATAAGCCCTGTTTCTGTCTACATCCAGGGATGTCAGAGGAATGGAGGCACACATTTGTGAATCACTTTGACTTTTATAGAAACGGAAGTCAAAGGAATTCCTGGCATTGCTTAAGGAATGTTGCAAAGACTGGAATCAAGGAGAATTTCTCACAGCTGTGACTCCAAAGAAATGACCCTGCTCTAGACTTCAACTTCTATCAATTCTCCATGATAACAATAATGAGGTGGTAAATCTAAACCCATCTCTTCAGGAAAATGGTAGCAAGAGACATGTGTATGGTGGACATGCTGGTATAAAGCGATGAGGAGTGAGCTGTACAAGATAACCTTGAAGAAAAATCAAGTAAAAAGCATCTCAAATCACTTTCACTCACACAGAGGTCAAACTCAGGACAAGGAACTTTCTGAGCCACGGACTTCTGATTCTTAGTCCTCCCTGTTTGGGGTCTGGCAGTGATGTAGGTAATATTGTGCCAGCTCTGAAAAGGTATCGGGTGCCCTAAGGAAAGATGTCCACAAAGAGGATCCTCCACCTCCCTTGTGTCCCAAAGTGAAGCGAATTCGTACCCAGTCCTGTTGTTAGGTGTCCCGCAGTCAGTTCTGGCTCATAACCTTCTTGTGCACAACAGCCTGAAACACAGCCCGGTCCTGCACCACCCCCATAATTGTTGCCATATATAGGCCCATTGTTGCAGCCACTGCATGGAAAAGCACTAGCCAAATAGTCAATACACCTTCTCAAGAGTCTGCCTCTATTTTGCTGCTCTTCAACCAAGCACAATGTTCTTTTCCAGGGACGTGTCTCTCCTGTACATAAGATAGAGTCTCACCATTCTTGCCTCTAAAGAAACTTCTGGGTATATTTTTTCAAGACAGTTTTGTTTGTCCTTTTGGCAGTCTGTGGTAATTTCAATATTCTTTGCCAGCACCATAATGAAAATGCATTGATTCTTCTTGGGTTCTCTTTTTTGCATATCCAACTTTCACGTGCATAGGAAGTGATTAAATATACTATAGCTTGAGTTAGATGATTAAATATTCTATAGCTTGGGCCAGGTGATTAAATATATTTAATCAGGGACACCTTAGTCCTCAAAGTAACATCCCTGCTGTTCAATATTTTCAAAAGAACTTACACAGTACATTTATGCAATCCTGATACCACATTCATCTTCATATAATCCAGTTTCTCTAATAATTTATTAATGACTTGAATAAGTCGGCTGAGAGGATACAATCCCGTTGCACAATTTCCCTGATTTCGAACCTTTTCTGGTTCTGCTTTCACTATCGCCTCTTGCACAGGTTCAGCGTATGCAGGTACAGGTTCCGCGTGAGCACAATGTAGTGTTCTGGAATTTTCGTTCTTCTCAAGACTATCCATAGTTTTAGGATCTACATCGTCTAATGCCTTAGCATAGTCAAGGAAACATGAGTAAATATCTTTCTAGTATTCTCTGCTTTGAGCCAAGAACTATCTGACACCAGCAATGATATCCCCCGTTCCATGTCCTCTTCAGAATCCAGCCTGAACCTTTGGCCACTTCTAGGCTGTATACTGCTGCAACAATTGTAGGAGAATCATCAGCAAAATTTTACTTATATGTGAAGTCCATGACATTGTTCTATACTCTGAGCATCTTGTTGGGTCACTTCTCTTTGGAATGTGTACAAATATAGATCTTTACCAGTCAGTTGGGCAAGCAGCTGTCTTCCAAATTTTCTAAGATAGATGAATATGTGCTTCCAGTACTTCCTCAACTTTTTTAAATATTTCAATGGGAATCTCAAAGATTCCTGGAACCTTGTTTTTGGCTAATGTTTTCAGTGCATCTTGAACTTCTTCTTTCAGTATCATCAATTCCTGTGCATGTGCTACCTTCTGACAGGGTTGAATGTTGACGAGTTCTTTTTGGTACAGTGACTTGGTAGATTCTGTCCATCTTGTTTTAACACTTCCTCCGTCATTTAAATAACTGGTATTAGTCATGGCCAATAAAGCAAAACCCAAATGGGCTAGAATTTGCAAATTGTGGGTACCTGAAACAATAGCTGAAACAGAGAAATTTTGAGTCAACTTAATCTCCCTCATAGAAAAAAAGGATAGCATGTACATTGCATAGAAACCAAATCTTTTGCTTGGCAGAGTCAGAAGTCAAATTGACAGCTGGCTGAGTTGATTTAAATATATGTTGCTTTGCTATAGTCCTGGCAATAATCAGTTTCCCACACCAGGTTCATAAAAGGGCTGATCCTATTTCCAAGACTTTGCCCATATTTTTTCCTGCTTAGGTTATCATTCCAGGTAATTATCCACATTTTGCCAATTCCAAGTGTTTCTGGTTTTGGTTCTTTGGTCAAGCCTGAACTACTCTGGTCCAGTTTGAAACCCTGAGCTAGGCAACCATTCAGGCACCCTCATGCACCAGTGTACGTCACTCTGGGCCTATTTGACATGACTCATGCTTCCTCTTTAATTTTGGTAACAGACTAACATACTTAAAGTACTTAACATACTTAAGTTCCATAAAGTAATTTACTTTACTTTTCCTTTCCTCTAAACTACTCCACTTCTATCTATATCCCAAATTGACATGAACAGGATCAATGGAGAACATAGTTTGTGGTGTTCATCTTGCATTACAACTACAATGTTCTGAGCCCCTCAACAAAACACAAGGGTCCCTGTTCCCCCTCTACTAAGCAAATATATAGCATCAGGCAAATTAGCTTCTCTGATATTTAGCTTCTTCACTGACAAAATTGGTGGGGGCAGTGAGGAAAGGAACAAGGACTACATGCAGGCACCATCCCTAATGTGCTAAAGAAGCAGCATAACTTTTCCCCAAACATTCTGGTAAAGTATGGGAGCTGAAAGTGAAAAATCCTAAGCCACCACCAATATCAAAGGCTATTGGAGTGTGTTGCTGCAACAAAGGGTGGTTATGGTGTAATCAGAGCTATACAAGGTTACATAACACACTTCATTTACCCATAATATTCATTTCAGTTCCTTCCCAGTTTCTTTTCCCTCCAACTTCAGCTCTGGGTTACAAATTCATGAGACATTTCCACTCACATACTCATAATATCTTACCCTTACCTGCACTGCCTATGACTGTCTTGCATACTACAGTAGAAAGTGTATCAGAACAGAATTTTGGAGTGTGGGATCTAGTCAGCTTCTAAACTGTAGCTAAATGTACCACTTTGACATAGTCGAGTCTCTGAACTGATATCCTTCTTTTTAATACTTTATTTCAATCTTTGTGGTTGTTGAAAATATATATATTTATATATATAGCAATATATAGCAAAGCATGCCAGTTTGTCAATTTTTACATATATTCAGGGGCATTGTCTACATTCTTCAAGTTCCACAACCATTCTTAACTTCCTCTGCTGAATGATTCCTCTATTATTAACATAAACTCACTGTCCCCTAAGCTTCCTGCCCAACTTTTGAGTTGTTAGGATTGATTCCATAGAGATGACTTTTTAAAAATTATAATTTTCAGTGGGTCAATTTTCTTCATCTGTATAAAGAAGAGTTTATGCTCCAAGAACTTTTACACACATATGTAATATATATTGCTTAAGATCATCCAAGTATGATGCACTACAATTCTTAGTGTGATATTTTTCTTGATCTTCATATTTTGAAGTCCTCTCTGGCACTTTCTCTGCGTAGTTCCTTCTGTTGTTTCATTCCACAGCTGGAAAAGGGCATCATGCTTTGTAAATTAAAAGGTCAGGGCAAAGGAGAAAGACCATCAAGGAGAGGGATTGACACACTGGTTGCAATAATGGGCTCAATCATGACTATTTTAAGGATGGGACTATATCAGGCACTGTTTCAGTCTGTTGTACACAGGATCACCATAAGGTGAAACTGAACATGTAACTGGGCATGTAACAACCACAATAGTGATTACTAAGATCAATATGGAGCCTCAGAGCAGTGCAAATTGTTAACTCTCAATAGCTCGGTGGTTAGCCCCGCAAAAAAGTTGGAGTCTTGATTCTACCCAGAAACACTTCAGAAAGTCTGATGACTTACTTCTGAAAAATACAATTAATGTCCTCTGGAAAAAGTTCTACTCTGCATCTTTTGGATTAATCATGAGTCTGAATCAAGCATACAGCAAAAATTTTCATAGGTTACAAGACCTGGCATTTCAAGATTTTTTTTCTTTTTAAAATCATCTTATTGGGAGCACAAATAACTCTTATCACAATCCATACATACATCTATTGTGTCAAGCACATTTGTACATTTGTTGCCATCACCATTCTCAAAATACTGTTTTTCTACTTGATCCCTTGGTATCAGTTCCTCGTTTTGTCCCCTCCTTTCCCTCTGCCCCTCCCTTACAAACCCTTGATAAATTATTATTTTGTCATATTTTATATTGTCTGACATCCCCCTTCACCCATTTTTCTGTTGTCCTTCTCCCACATCCCCCACCCCCACCACCCCGGCAAGCGATTATATGTAGATCCTTGTGATCAAATTCCCTTTTCTCCCCACCCCCTTCTCTCCACCATACCAGTATCACTATTTCTCATTATTGATCCTGAGCAGTTTATCTGTCTTGGATTCCTTGTGTTTCCAGTTCTTTTCTGTACCAGTATATATCATCTGGTCTAACTGTATTTGTAAGGTAGAATTGGGATCATGATAGTAGAGAAAGGAAATATTAAAGAACTAGAGGAAAGTTTTATGTTTCATAGTTGCTACACTAAGCCCTGTCTGGCTCATCTCCTCCTTCTATCCCTTCTATTAGGGGTGTCCAGTTCCTTATATATGGGTTTTGGTTCTCCATTCCAATCTGGACTGCCCCACATTCACAATGATGTGATTATTTGTTCTTTGATGCCTCATACTTGATCCCATCAACACCTCAAGATCATACAGGCTGGTATACTTATTCCAAATGGTCTCTTGTTTAGCCTCAAGCCTTTAAAATCCCAGATGCTATATCTTTTGATAGCCAGAGACCATCAGTTTTCATCACCAGCATTTTATTTTAACCTTTAGAGTTTCTATTACCTATTCCCTTCTTTCTACTCCCACAATTTTCACCTAAGACATCATACCTAAACTATTTCAGCAGCTTCTTAACTGATGGCTTTATCTTCATTCTCTATCAACTCTAACAAACCATTCCCACATACAAAATGCAACAAACACTACTTTATTTTTATTTATTACCTCTCTCTCACTCAGAGAGAGAGAGAGACAGAGAGAGTCAGTGTCCATTCATTTGTGCCTCATTGGCCCCTGGAAACAATATCAAAATTTACAAGTCCTCTGAGACCCTCCTGCCTGTCCTGCCCTCCTGCACAAGGAATTTCCTTCTTCTGTTTTTAAACTCGTGATAGACTCTAAGCTAAGGCCTCAACTCAGTGATTACCAGCAAGCAATGTCCATTGTAATAACCTAACTACCAATGCTTGCACCAACACCCTTAGCCTCTGGTAATGAGTCATCAGTCCTTTTTTAAAGCAGCCCAGTTGATTATAAGGTGTCACCAACACTTAGAATTAATGCCTCAAGTGATCTGACCTGCTGTTTCCCTACTTCAGACACCCACTGTCCTTCTCGCTCTCATCCTTTTTTTTCTGTCCTTACAGTTTCATCCATTCAACATGTCCTTACTTATTCTGGACCACTCTAATTTCAGATTTCTCAAGACAAGTAGAGTATCAATGGTTTGTATCACTTGTTGTTTGGAAAAGTTCATTTATTGAATTCACTCCATAGAGATAACTCTATGGAAAAGCAAACTTGCTCTTATTTAAAACCTTCATGTTCAGATTGCCAGCTTGGCCTACCAACACTATGCTTCTTCTATATTTACTGTCCTTGACACTCTGTGAAAGCAAAAGAGTCGCTCTCCCTAACAGCTCACTGGCTGGGAGGGCAGACCATAAAGTCCAGGTGTTGACTTTCATACCCTACAGCATCTGCTGAAGTGCCCCCGCCACAGAATGCCGACCACATTGTTGGTCAGGATATAGGCCATGATGTTGTTAGAAGCCATCAAGTAGGTTGCAACTCATACAAGTGTATGAACAACAAAACCAAACACCACTTGGTCCTATGAAATCTTCACAATTGTTCTTATATCTGAGTCCATTGCTACAGCCATTGTGTCAATCCATCCTGTCAAGGGTCTTCCTCCTTTTTTCGCACTCCCTCTACTTTACCAAGCCTGGTGTCCTTTTCCAGGGACTATTCTCTCCTGATAATATGTCCAAAGTATGTGAGACAAACGCTTGCCAATTTAGCTACTGAAGAGTATTCTGGTAGTACTTCTTCCAAGACATATTTGCCCATGTTACTTTCCGTATTCTTCACCCACACCATCTTTCAAATTCATGTATTCTTTTTTGGATCTTCTAAATTCAATGTCCAACTTGCACATATTAGGAGGGAATTGAAATTACCATGGCTTGGGTCAGGTGCAACTTAGTCTTCAAAGTAACATCCTTTCTTTTCAACACTGTAAAGAGATCTTGTAGAGCAGATTTACCCAATACAATGTGTCTTTTCATTTCTTTTTTTTTCCAATAATTTTATTAGACATTCTTACAGCTCTTATAACATTAGATACATCACTTGTATCAAGTATGTTTGAACACATATTACCATATTCATTTCAAAATATTTTTCACTTGAGCCCTTGGTAAAAAGCTCCTCCTTCTCCCTCTCTTTTTTTAATGAATCATTTTATTGGGGGTCCATACAACTCCCATCACAATCCATACATACATCAATTGTATGCAGGCCACATTTGCACACTTATTGCCATCATCATTCTCAAAGCATCCTCCCTCCACCCAGGCCCCCAGTATCAGCTCCCTATATTTCCCTTCCTTACCCCCATGAGCCCTTAGTAATTTATAAATTGTTATTATTTTCATACTGTACACTGTCCAATGTGTCCCTACACTCACTTTCCTGTTGTCCATGCCTCAGAGAGGAGGCTACATGTAGATCCTTGAAATTGGTTCTCCCTTTCTGTTCCACCATCCCTCCACTCTCCTGGTATTACCACTCCCATTATTAGTTTTGAGGAATCATCTATCCTAAATTCCCCATGTTTCCAACTTCAGTGTACATCTCCTGGTCTAGCTGAATTTGTATGGTAGAATTGGGATCATGATAGAGGATAGGAAGCAACATTTGAGAACTAGAGGAAAGTTGTATATTTCATTACTACTACTCTGTATCTTAATTGGCTCATCTCCCCCCTGCAACCCCTCTGCAAGAGGATGAACCCTTACTAATTTACAAATTGTTGGGTTCCCAAGCTGTACTTCCCCTCATTAATAATGATATAATTTTAGTTCTTTGATGCCTGACACTGGAAAGAATTCTTTTTATTTCTTAACTGTTACTTCCAAGAACAATGATTGTGGATCCAAACAAGACAAAATAATTGACAATTTCAATCATTTGTCATAGCTTTACCTATTACTCTAGTTGTGAGGGTTTTGGTTTCCTTTCACTGAGGTGTAAATCCTTCCTGAAGGCTAAATTCCATTATCTTTGTCAACAAGTGTTTCAAATTCTTCTCATTTTCAGCAAGCAAAGTATCTAATCTGTATATCACAGATTGTTAATAAGCCTTCTTCTAATCTTGATCCTCTTCTTCTTCATATAATCCTATATAAGCAATTATTTGCTGAAAATATAGATTGAATAAATACGATGAGCAGATACAATCCTGAGGCACATATTTCTTGATTCTAAGCCATACAGCATACAAGTTGTGTGTTCAATTCACACAACTGCTTCTTGATTGTTGTATGGGTTCTGCAAGAGCATAATGAAGTCTCAAGGTTATGCATGCTTTGTTATGATTCACACAATTGAATGTCTTTGCATAGTCAATAAAACATAGGCAAATATCTTCTTGACAACAAGCAAGTGCTTTAAGACAAGGATAAAGAGAATTAATCTTATACATATATTGGACACATCATACAAGTCTTACATACTTTGAACAGATGATACCAGTCCCAGAGAAAGGAATAATGTTTGGTGTGGCAGTCATGTGCTTATCTCCCAGCCCACACTTTAATGGGAAGTTTTCCATCAGTAATGACTGTGACATGGTTATTAGGCCTAATTTCCTCATGCACAAGCCATAAGAATCTAAGTAGTTTTGGGATTGAAATGATCCCTTGTGTGGAACTTACAGAGTCAGAAACATGGGCCAAATCCTAACCTGATTCTCTACTTATACCATTATATACAGCCGCTAGTGTTCAAAATACCAGCTTGTTTTATCAAGGTCAACTGGTATCACATAGTCCACAACAGTAATATTCTGCGTCCTATTTTAGTCTTAAAAGCCTGTGAATAGCCATCTAATGTGCAATTATTGGTCTCTCCCCATCTGGATGAGAGAAGAGTGTTGAAAATCAAACTAGAAATGGAAACAATGAGTCTCGTGTGCTAATTGACCTTGCAAACATTAGTTCCCACAACCCGGACACCAACTCACTCGCACTACCATCAAGTCAATGCTGACTAGTGGTGACCTTGTATGAGGTTTTGAGACATCATTGTTTATGGCCATAAATCATCAGAGAAGTCAGATTATATAAAGAAGAGTGCAGCATCAGGATTGAAGGAAGGCTTATTAACAACCTGTGATATGCAGATGACACCACCTTCCTTGCTGAAAGTGAGGAGGAATGATAGAGAAAAAGTTCAAGCTGTCAAGAATTTTGTCTTGTGTGGAACCACAACCAATACTCATGGAAACAACAGTCAAGGGAGGGATTTTTGCATTGCGTCAATCTGCTGCACTCAGCATCTTTAGAGTATTGAAAAGCAAGGACATTACTTTGAGGACTATTGTGTGCCTGCCTGTGACAATCACCTAAGCTGGTGTCAATTTGAGGATTAAGAGTGTAGGGGTGGGCTGAGCCCCAGTGGGTGACTGTGGCGCACTGGCTTGGCGGTTCGAATCCAGCAGCAGCAACGCTGGGCAGCTCCCACAACCACCAGAGGGCAGTGATGCCCCTCCCCACCCAAAAAATAAGAGTGTAGGGGTGGCAGCTGGCCTGTCAATCTGGAGCTAGCCTAAGAGACCTCTGTGTGGGCATGGCCTTCTCCTGAGAATTCTGGGAAATGTGGTGATTCCTTCTTTGAGGTGGGAGACACTATCTCACTCACTCCCTTGGAGACACTCGACTGACAAGGCTGACTCCCTATGAAACATCCCTGAGGAAAAGCCACGTAGACCTACCCTGATGCATCCAGAAACCTGGATCTCGAGAAGGCCCATGGCGACCCCTGCCAGTGCTGAGATGCTTCTACCACCATTGACTTTGCACCCCCTGGCCTGTGATCTTTCTGCATTCAGCATCATTGCATAGGTGTCCTGCGTCTGGAGAGGAATTGACAGATTGCTGTCAGACATATGGGCTAATATAGGACTTATGTCCTTGCACTGGACTGGGTTGGGATGCTTTCTCAATGTTCCATTCCTCTTGTATATAAACCTCTCCCTTAAATACATATGCATGTTTATGAATTTGTTTCTCTAGCCTTAAGAAATCTTATTCACATATTTTGTTGGGGATCTCTCTTTCCTTTTAATTGCTGAAAACTGGAAATGAAAATGAATCAGCAACAATGACTGCTGCACTTAAGAAAGAGTATGATCTGTCTTATAATTTATGCATTGGCTCCTGCAGAAGCTTACAAACTTAACTCCTCATTTGTGATGACTATATGAGTAACCACATCTCTCCATTTGTGTTCAATTCAACTTGCTCATCTTATTTGAATATAACGTGCAGTGTTAACTCTTGCTTAATGTTCATTTTCCTTGCAAGTTAATCTCTAAGTATAAAACTACAGCAAAATATTTGTGTTTGGGAGCATCAAAGAACAAAAAAATATCATGGCATTGTGAATGAGAGGGAATGCAGAGTGGGAACCTGTAGACAAATGGACATTCCCTCATAGAAGAAGGCTCTTGGGGAGGGGATGAACCAGTCAGGGTGCAATGTAACAGCGATGAGACATACAATGCTGCTCTAGTTCTTAAACGCTTCCTTCCCTCCCAACCCCCTGCCATTATCATGATCCCAATTCTATCATACATATCTGGCTGGACCAGAGGTTATACAATGGTACAGATAGAAACTGGAAATACAGAGAATTCAAGACAGAAGAACTCCTCAGGACCAGTGGGGAGTAGGATGATAATGAGAGGGTGGAGGGAAAGTAGGGTAGAAAAGAGGAGCCTATTACAAAGATCTACATCTAACCCCCTCTCTAGAGGACTGACAACAGAGAAGTGGGCGAAGGGAGAAGTCAGATGGTGTAAGATATGACAAAATAATAATAGCTTATAAATTATCAAGGGTTCATGGTGGGGGAAGCAGAGAGGGAGGTGAAAATGAGCAGCAGATACCAGGGGTTCAAGCAGAAAGCAAGTATTTTGAGAATGATTAGGGAAACAAATGTACTAGAGTGTTGGATGCAATGGATGTGTGTGTGTGGATTGTGATAAGAATTGTATGAACCCCCAATAAAATGATTTAACAATAAATAAAATAATATATAATTGTTTTGTTTATCTAAACTGATGGGTTTATTGTTCTAAGGAAACCTGAGTATCTCTGATACTGTCATAAAGTACTGCTGCTCTATCTGAGTAGTAATACATCAATCAAAGGAGTTGTTTGCTAAGAAACACTGAAGGAGAGAAGGAAAGGTGGGGAAAACAAACCCAAAGACAAGGGAACAACAAATGATCTAAAATCAATGGCAAGAAGGCCATAGAACACCTTGGGGAGTTTGATCAATGACACTGTAGCCAAGAGGAATCACTGAAAGCCCAATGAGGCTAAACATGATAGTCTGACAAGAAGAAAGTAAAAGAAAATAGAGGAAAGAACAAAGGGCAAAGTGCATTTATAGAGGACCATATATAGGCATGTGCATATGTAAATATATACATATATATGATGGGTGAATAGATCTATATGCATATATTTATAGGTTTAATATTAAGGAAGCAGATGGACATTGCTTCTCTACTCAGGTACTCCATCGATGCAATAACACTTTGTTCTAGTAAACTGGCATTTCATGATGCTCATCTTCCAGACATGATCACTGAAGAGAAAGCGGGTGCATAAACAAATGTGGTAAAGGAAGTTGATGGTGCCTGACTATCAAAAGATGTAGCATGGGGGTCTTAAAGGCTTGAAGATAAACAAGCAGCCATCTAGCTAGAAGGCAACAAAACCTACTTGGAAGAAGCACACCAGCCTGTGTGATCACAAGGTGTCAATGGGATCAGGCATCAAAGAACAAAATACTAAATCATTGAGAATGAGAATGATTATGTAATAGAGACCCAAAGCCCTTCTGTAGCAACTTGACATCCCCTTACAGAAAGGTTTCATGAAGGAGATGAGTCAATTAGGGTGCAGTGTAGCAATGATGAAAAATATAACTTTCCTTTAGTTCTTTAATGCTTCCCCCCACTATCATGATCCAAATTCTACCTCACGAATCCACTACACCAGAGGCTGTACACTGGTACATATGAGAACTGGAAACACAGGGAATCAGGACTGATAAACCCCTCACGACCAATAATGAGAGTAGTGATATCAGTAGTGTAAGGGGAAGGTGGGGTAGAAAGAGGAAATAGTTCACAGGGATCTACATATAACAGCCCCCAACCTGTGACGGACAACAGAAAAGTGGGTGAAGGGAGACATTGGACAGTATAAGACATGACAAAATGATAAGAATTTATAAATTATCAAGGGTTTATGAGAGAGGAAGGAGGGGGAACACAGAGGAACTGATACCAAGGGCCCATGTAGAAAGAAAATGTTCTGAAAATGATGATGGCAACAAATGTACAAATGTGTTTGACACAATGGATGGATTTATGGAATGTGATAAGAGTTGTATGAGCTCCCAAAAATGATTTTAAAAGAAAAATTAGTATTAAGGCAGCAGGTGGACATTGGGCCTCTACTCAAATACTCCTTCAACACAAGAACACTTTGTTCTAATAACCTGGCATTCTGTTATGCTCATCTTCCGGATACAATTGCTGCAAACACAAAATGGGTGCAAAGTAAATGTGAGGAAAGCAGATGGTGCCCAACTATTACAAGACATAGCACCTGGCATCTTAAAGCCTTGAAGATAAACAAACATCTATCTGGGAAGCAACAAATCCCACATAGAGGAAGCACACCAGCTTGTGTAGTCGTAAGGTGTCAACAGGATCAGGTACAAGGCATCAGAAAACCCAAAACGAAAACCCTATCATTGTGAATGAGGCGAGATAGAGTGGAAAGCCAAAGCCCATCTCTAGGCAATTAGATATTCCCACACAGAAGGGCCACAAGGAAGGGATAAGTCAGCCAGAGAAAAGTAGAGCACCAATGAAACACATTCCTCTAGTTCTTTAATGCACCACTATCACAACCCCACTATCATGATCTCATTTCTACTTTACAAATCTGGCTAGACTACAGGACATACACTGGGACAGATAAGAGCTCTCAAGACATGGAATTCAGAACAGATAAACCCCTCAGGAACAATGATGGGAGTAACAATAACATGAAAGTAGGGGGAAAGTGGGGGGAGAAGAGGGATTCAGGGGAACCCGGTTGCAATGACCAATGTATAACCCCCACCCACTCACCCAGGGTGACGAACAACAGAAACGTGGGTGAAGTGAGACAGTGGACAGTTCAAGATATGAAAATAATCCTAGTGTATCGTTTGTCAAGGGTTCAGGAGGGTAGGAGAGAAAGGAAAAAATTGAGGAGCTTATATCAAAGGCTGAAGTACAAAGAAAATGTTTTGAAAAGGATAATGGCAACATATGTACAAGTATGCTTGATACAGTTGATGCATGGATTGTTAAAAGAGCTGTAAGAGTCCCCAATAAAATGATTTTTTAATTGACTGAGAATAGCACATGCAATAAACTTTCCTTCTCTTAATAAAGAAAGAAACTCTGAAGGGAATAGAAGAAAGGAAGAAGAAGGAAATTACACAAAATAAGCAATTTTTAAAAATCATTTTATTGGGAGCTCATATAACTCTTATCACAATCAATACATACACCGATTTATGCAAAGCACATTTTTACATTTGTTGCCATCATCATTCTCAAAATATCCTCCTTCTACTTAGGCTCTTGGTATCAGCTCCTCATATTTCCCCTACCTTCCTACTCCATCTCCCTTATGAACTCTTGATAATTTAAAAATTATTATTTTGTCATATTGCACATTGTCCAATGTGTCCCTTCACCCACTTCTCTGTTGTCCATACTCCAGGGAGGAGGTTTTATGTAGATCCTTATAATCGGTTCCCCCTTTCTACTGCGCCTTCCCTCCACCCTCCTGGTGTCACCACTCTCACCACTGGTCCTGAAGGGATCATCTATTCTGGATTCCCCATGGTTCCGGTTCCTATCTGTACCAGTGTACATTCCCTGGTCTAGATGGATTTGTAAGGTAGAATTTGGATCATGATAGGGAGGAGGGGAAAAGAAGCATTTAAGAACTAGAGGAAAGTTGCATATTTCATCGTTGCTATACTTTACCCTGAGTGGCTCATCTCCTCCCTGCAACCCTTTTGTAAGGGAATATCACTTCACCTAGACATGGGCTTTGGTCCCCAATATGTATTCCCCCTCATTTATAATGACATAATTTTTAGTTCTTTGATGGCTGATATCTGATCCCTTTGACACTTCATGGTCATAATGGCTGGTGTACTTCCTCCATGTGGTTTTGTTGCTTCTGAGCTAGATAGTCACTTGTTTACCTTCAAGCCTTTATGACCCCAGACACTATATCTTTTGATAGCCAGACACCATCAGCTTTCTTCACCACATTTGTTTATGCACACATTTGTCTTCAGCAATCCTACCAGGAAGGATAAACTCAATATTTTCTAAGCTTCATTCTGTCTCTCCATATACCATATCATGTTCACTTTTCTCCCCTTGATTCTTCAGATTTGATAGTATCCCTTCCTATCTGTATAAGTTTTTTCATGGTTATTGAATTATTGAATGTTGCTCTTCTAGCCAAAGTCTCTGATTTCCACCAAGCAACCTTTACCTGCATTATTTTGGTAAGAAGGTGAGAGAAGATCCTGACAGGATTACCCTGTGAGTCATTGTGAATAGAGTTTCCTGGAGTGACACCCTCCTGGGTATAAAATAAGCTCTCTGAGAAGCAGGAGAAGTGATCTTATTGTCAGCCTGAGCCAGGAGTGGAAAACGTTCTCTGCATTTGACATCCTTGCTCATACAAACTCCTGCACTCAGAAGGCAACTACAACCTCAGAGGAACAGCCGCAGAACCCGGACTCAGAGCCTGGTACAGAGCCATGGGCTTTTTCAACTCATGGAGCAGGTAACCATGAATGCTTTTGTGTAGGATGCTTGCTCTCAGGTCCGTGCCTGACCCACAGAATTCAAGCTCAATGCCTTCGACTTGAGACTTAGAGCAGAAGGTTATGCCCTTTGAGCATTTAAGCGGATTTCACAGAGCTTTGCAAGATGCCCTGAAACACAGCTCAACCCTGAACATTTCTCAATGGCATTATAAGTTGTTATCCTCCTTCATAAACACATTAACCATGAACTTTGTTTGAGGTCTGTGTCACCATTGCAATGGATATTAGAACCTAGAGGTAAATTATACAATATCTATTTAAGACAGAATTGTGTTTTTAGGAATGCTTTCACAAAATACCACACACTGTACATTAGCCTTCACATCTGCATTAGATTCCTGGGGCTCCATAACAAATCCTGTAATAAAATATTGCCTCAAATTCTGGAGGCTATCAATATGGATTCAGGGTATCAGTAAGGTTGTGTTCTCTGTGAAGGCTCTAGGGAGAGATTTGTTTTCTATTCCAGTGATTCAGCCAGAAGGTACATATCAGGTCATAATTTTTGCATTCACTTTTAAAATCGTTTCCTTGGGGGTATAACTCTCTTCCAATGAATAATGGAGGCCACAGAAGAAATGGTGCATTTCAATTTTGGTGATATTGTTGTGAGGCACCATCCAGCCATTCTAATACATCTTACCCAATGCACAACAAAACAAAACACTGCACAATTCTGAGCCATCTTCACAACTGTTGCAGCTTTTTCCCTATCCCTTTCCACTACACCAAGCATAATGTTCTTCTTCAGTGCCTGGTCTCTCCTGACAATATGTTCAAAATATGTAAAACTACATCTTGACCTCCTTGCCGACAGGGAGCATGCCGGACATACTTCTTCCAAAACTGATCGGTTTGTCCTTTTAGCAGTCCATTGTATGTTCAGTAGGCTTCTTCGGTACCACAATACAACATTGGTTCTTCTTTGGTCTTCCTTATTCAATGTCCAACTTTCCCATGCCTATGAGGCAATTGAAAATATCATGTCGTGGGGTAGGTGCATGTTCGTCCTCAAAGCAAGATCCTTGCTTTGAAGAAGACTGCAGATAGCAGTGAAAGTCCAAGATACATTTGTGGGATCTACACAGGAAGTAAGTCTCCAGGGATTTCCCTCTTTCCACAATAGAGGGATGGAAAGAAACCAGTTACCAAACAGAGTGCATTACAGAGATGACTATAGAAGATCAAAATAATAAACCTAACTTGAACAAATAATATCTTATCAGTTGATCCTCCCTCTGATATACTTTGGGCCTAATCTGCTTTTCAACATTTATTGTACTTTTTGTTTACTTTTGTTTTTCTAGGCTGTTGTTTTTTCATATTGGAGTTTATCTCAGATGTATTTTGTCCTTGTGGATAAACCTCTTGAATTTTAGCTATATGCTTTTCTGTTTTTCAGTTTATAAAACCAAGGATTGCTGAATCTATGGAGAAAGCAAGAATAAGGGTTCCTGGGGGGTAGAGAGTGGGGAAGTGTGAGGAGGGGGTGTGAAAGAGAGTGGATGTCAAGGAAATTAAGGAGAAATAGAAAATTCTAAAACTGGTTGCAGTATCAATTGTACAATTCTGCTTGTTGCAACTGAACTATGGAATCATATGATATCTGTATTATCATATGGTTTTCAACAAAATGGTTTGGGGGGAGCAAAGACGTCTGGAGCAGGAGATTTACGCACTGCAATGTGTCTTTTGGTCCCTTGATTGCTACTTCCAGGAGCAGTGATTGTGGATCCAAGTAAGATGAAATCCTTGACAACTCCAACCTTTTCTCAGTTTATGAGGATGTGGGTCTTCTTTACATTGAGTCCTACTGCATACTGAAGATTGCCATCTTAGATCTCCATCAGCAAGTGTATCAAATTCTTCCTACTCTCAACAATCAAGGTGGTGTCACCTGCATATCACAAGTGGCTTAGAAGCCTCCCTGCCATCCTAATGCCCCAGTCTTCTCCATATAAGCCAGCCTCTCTGATGATTTGCTCAGCAGATTGAGTGATAGGATACAACCCTGAGGCACATATTTCCTGATTTTAAACTGTGCTGTATTGCCTCGTTCTGTCTACACAATCCCATGACTGCTAATGAAAAAGGGAAAGAGTTCCAAGAAGATAAAGGCACGGTGACTGCAACAATGGGCTCAGACATAACTGTTCGGAGGATGGCGCAGGACCAGGTAGTGTTTTACTCTGTTGTGCATTTTATTCTGTTTCTGTGTCAGAGCCTACTCAATGGCACTTAACAGCAATAACAAGTCATTTCATAAGTCTACATTACTATGACACTCAAGGTTTTATGTCAGGTTGGTTGGGTCAGGATTCTCAGTGATTTGACAGGGAGACCTCCCCAGGGCATGACCTATTTTCATTATAAATGTATTCTATGCAATAACTTTCTTGTTTTATGATGGATCTAAATCCTTTATCTGGCTTGTCTATTGTTGCATCATTGAACTGAAGCCTGCCTAATTGCCTGCTCATCTTGAGAGTCATCAGTAGCAAGGAGTCTGATGTATTACCTGCCCCTAGTGAGAGTTGTCAGCAGTCTGGCAACCTTAGATTCATTTGCCCCATAGCCAGAAGCTTGTCATCTGACATGCAAGTCCTGGGTTACTCAGCTCTTCCACATATTTAAATCATCTGACCCAAGAGCTTGAAACTTGTTGACCTCTACAACCACATGTGTCATTTTCTTGATATAAACTGTTATGTGTGTGTCTGTGGTGGTTCTGGTGGTGTAACACTAGTGGCTTAGTGTTAGGCCGGGTTAACCAGAGAAACAAAATCTAGGAACACTCATACAAGTGCAAGGAAGAACTTTATTTTTTTAAAAAGAAGGAACTTTATATCAAGAAGTAGACAAAGCATAATGAGATATTGCTCATCAAACTGTAATCTCATAAAATGAATTTTCTCATTAAAGTTTTATAGGAAACCCATTTGATCTGTAGCCATTATCATGAAGCTTTCTAAAACATGTTAGTACGATATAAAGTACGTTGGGACGCTTTAGTCCTAAATATAGCCTAAAGTAATTTAATCCATCTTTTATATTTTAGGGATACTTTGTGGAACATCAATTACTCCTGTAGCATATTAAAGATATTAAAATTATAAGGGAGAGAGGAACCAGTTGCCATCAAGTTGATTCCAACTAATGACAATCTCGGGTGTGTCAGAAGAGACCTGTGCTCCATAGGGCGTTCAAGATTGTGATCTTTCCCCAGCAGATCTCCAGGCTTTTCTTCTGAGACACCTCTGTGTGGACTCCTACCTCCAGTCTTTTGGCTAGTTTAACCACCTGTGTCACTTAGTGACTCCCAAAATGGCAGGTGCTATATTGGCTTATATTAAACTCTAAAAGTGAATTTTAAAGTATTTGGCTTTTTAAAATTTTTTTGAGTATTTGAATTTTATAACAGTTTGCTTTCTTGGGGTTTTCTTCTTTATCATAAAATCAAATATTAAAATGACTCATTAAATTAGAAGTCCAAATCAACTAGGGCTTTCTTATTCTAATTTCTAAGATCATAAAAAAAAGAACAATTCATGGCCATTGAGTCAATTCTAACAAAGGACAAATCCCGCCATGGGTTTCTGAGACTGTAATTCTTCACAGGAGTAGAAAGCCTCACCTTTCTCCTGCTTTTATCATCATAGGTTTTATAAACATAAATTTTTCAAATCATCACTAAAAAATTGACTCTTCTTTTAAGAAAGGTGTTTGTGAATTAGTCAAATATGTCTTCATTGACCAGGCTTCCATAGAAAACTGTTGCAAAACACCAACAGTTGAAGTTGAAAGACAATAAAAATCACCTTGCCTTATTCCTCATTTACCCATAAATAACTGAAGTAACAAACCAGGAGTTAATGTAGGCCCTCTACTGATTGACTACAAAACTGTACCCAAAGGGATCCCATTTGCTAGAGCAACCAATCACACTCAGGCTCTCCATTACAAATCAATCAGGAATTAAGCAAAGAGCTTCCTTGTATATCTATTGACCTCTTTGCAGAAATGTAGCTTCTAATTGGATGGCCCTAGAAAGTCTTCTGAGTGCCCCTAGTGTCCTTCTGAGACCTAGCAAGGGCCTTTCTGTTAAGTGGTCCGCAGCACGGCATCTATTCACGGGGATTCTGGGGAAAAGCTTTATGTGTGTGTGCATTTCTGATGATTCTGTTCTAGGGATCTATGATCAATTCTGAATGACATCACTTTTAATAGCTGATGTCTTTAGCATTCATATATAGGTTCTAGCATATGCTAGTCCAGGTAGAATAGAGAAACAAATCCACAGAAACTCATCAGAGAGAGTTTTATATAGAGTGTAATTGTACATTAAGAAAGCATTCCAACCCAGTCCAGTCCATGCCCATAAATTCAATATTAACCCATATATCTAATACCGATCTACAAAGTCCTCTTCAGACTCACAAAACATATGCAATGACGCCCAGTGCAGAATGATCACAGGCCTGTGGGTGGGATGTTCTATAGAACCAGTGATGTTGTGAGTGTCTCAGTGCTGGCAAGGGTCTCCACGTGGCTTCTCCTGGTCCAGGGATCTGGCTGAATCAGGGTAGGTCCATGTGACTTCTCCTCTGACATGTCTCGCAGGGACTGAGCAGAGTCTGTCCCACTTCCAAGAAGGAAAATACAGGCATTCCCAGAATTCACAGGGGAAGCCCATTCCCACATAGAGGCCTAAGTGGTTATATCTTGATTGACAGCCAGACTCCCTTCACTCATGATCCTCTCAAATTAACACCAGATTATGTAACTACCACACGGCTCAAACCCCACTGACATCCATCTGATTTCAACTCATACTGACCCTATTGCAGCCAAAAGGTAACAAGCAGACATACGTTAGTTAGCATAGAAGCTGGGGAGCATTTCTGCAACTATGCCCGCGAACTGAGAAGGGCACCTCAAAAGCAAACACAACTCTTCTGATGTGTCAGGCATTTCCTTAAAAGCTTAAGGGTGATTAGCTCATTTAATCTTCAGAATAATCCTAAGAAGTAGGAAGCATTAGCATCCTAATTTGACACATGAGAAATTGAACCAGTGATAGATTATGGGATTTTGCCCAGTTCAAAGAAGCCCTGCTGTTACAATTGCTAAAAGTGCTTAGCTGTTAATGAGAAGGTTGGTAGTCCCAGCCCCCAGCATCTCTGCAGCAGAAAGATGCAGCAGCCTACTTCTGTAAAGATCTACAGCCTCAGAAACACAATAGGGTCAGTGTGAAGTTGGAATCGACACCAGAGTAGTAAAGTGGGTAGGTCTGGACCCAGTGTCACACAGCAAGTAACTGTTGAGACCTGGGCTGTACACTCAGCCTGTACATATCTTTACCTCTATGCAATACCTGACTCAGGAATTTGAGAAAGGGGCTTAAAACAATGCTTGTTGTGAAGTGCTGTCAAGTAGATTTTGATTCATGAGGATCCCTTGTGATAGAACAAAATGCTCCGTGGGGTTTTCTGTAATTTTTTCCAAACAAAAAGCAAAACAGATTCCCTGCCATTGGGCTGATTTGGACTCACAGGCTTTCTACTCCTGTAAAGTCGCAGTCTCAGAAATCCACAGAAGCAGTTCTACACTGCTCTCTGGCATCGCTAAGAGTCGTTATCTTGCAAGATTAACCTGCAAGGTGTTTCTCTCGTGGAGCCTCTGACTGAGTTTAAACCGCCAACCTTCCTGCTAACAACCAAGCACTTCACTGTTTGTGCCACCAGGGAAAGCTCTTTCCCCACATTTTCTAGAGATTTCTTGGGGTCTAAAAGAACTGAATGACTGGCCCAACCCTTCTCCTAGTGTACCTTGTCATCCCTAAAACTCAAGCATCATAATTCCATTTTAGAATTGAGCGGAACGGGGTGAAATTTCTGCTTAACCTTGTCTTGACAAATAGGATATTTCACATACTACCTAATGCATGCCAGGCTCTGGAACAATAAATGCTCATAAAAGGAAAAAGAATCTTCTAGAAATAACTTACACATTCAGGATTTAAAATAGTAAAGACTATTCGAAACCTCCTGCAACAATTCAACATTAGTAACCTTGAAGGTGCCTGTACTTTCCACCACAGTTGTGGTACCGTGAGTTTTCAAAACTTGGTATAAACATTTCACTAGTTATACACTCAGGTTGAAACACTTGTGTAATGGTTTAAAAAGAACTGTGAACTGGAGACAAAGTAAATATTTCTTATGTTACTGAATTAAACGTTCTATTAAGGTTTCAGTGTCTTTAATCTTTCTGCTCTGGGGCCACGTCTGCTTTTCTTTAAAAAATAAATAAATAAATAAAGGAAGGACAGAAGCAACCTAAATCCCTTCCTAATACCACAGTAGCAAAGTTGTAAAATAAACCAAACCACACAAGAGTCACACTTGCCAGCATTTTTCACAAATTAGTTTCCTTCCACTGTAAGAAGTCCGTTTCTATGATCATGCTTCATGAATCAAACATGTAGCATAAATCTGCATAAACCACACATTGATCTTCAGTTTTCATTTCCTTTTATCTGAATACTGTGTTAGTTAAAATCTATGTGACATTTGTTATTTTGAGTCTAGGTGTTCATAGTCATTCTCATTTCCAACTCATTCTCACTAAAGCAATAACAAAAAGCTCTATAAGAATTTCCTCCATGGGAAGACCTATTTTCCTTTTCCACATCAATAATTCCCCAGAGGCAGGGCTTTGAGAATGCTGATTTAACTCTGTGTAATCCCATTTTCTGTCTTTCCACCAACGTTTTATATATATAATATATTATATATATATGTATTTATTTCTCCTCCTTTTCTCTATTCAACTGTGGTAGTTATATAATCAGTTGTCAATTTGAGAGGATTATGAGTGAAGGAGTGATGTCTAGCCCATCAATCAATGTATAGTCAATGAGGCCACTATGTGGGCATGGCCTTCCCCTGAGGATTCTGGGGACTCATGTATTTGGGAGTCTCTCTCTCTCTCTCTCTCTCTCTCTCTCTCTCTCTCTCTCTGCTCACTCCCTGAGAGATCTCTACTGAGGAGACACTTAGAACTAGCTAGTGCCCTGAGCTGGAACAGCCACATGAAGACCCCTAACAGTGCTGAGATGTTTATAACATCATTGGATCCACAAGATTTTCCACATACTAACCTGTGATCTTCTGCATTCAGCAAAATTGCATGTGTTTTGTGAGTCTGAAGAGGACTTTGTAGATTGGTATTGGACATATGGGCTAATATCAGACTTAGGACTTTATCAGGACTGGAATGGGATATTTTCTCAATATTCAATTGTTCTTGTATATAAAGCTCTTTCCTATACATTATGAGTGTCTCTATGAATTTGTTTCTCTAGTCTTCCTGGACTAATACATCAGCCATGTCTAAATTTAAAACACAGCCATCACTCTACTGAGAGAAGTATTTCTAAAATACAAATATGAATTCTTAATTACCTTGTTTGTTTTAGCAAAGGTGCTATCTGAAGTTCAGTGTCTCTTCAAAATTAAAAGCATTTAAGATTCACTGGTTTTTGTTCTGATCATTGTTATTATAAATGTATTTTACATCAATTACATTTCCTAAGAAATCAAACAATTCATGTGTCTATCAAGTTAAAAGTAAAGAACCATCTTCTTCACCCACCACCCACTAAAGCCTTCACCTAAAAAAGATATTCACTATTTGAGAATTTAGTGTGTAAGTGGAGTGTCAATGAAAACTGCAATATATAGATAATCCAGATCAAGCACTTGCTTTGAAGACAAGTTTGCATTACCAGGTAAGCTGCCTCTGTACTAGGTAAGCTTTGACTCTAGCACCAGCCTACCTCCTAGGGGGAAGATAAAGCTATACCTGACATTGAACTGGGACTTTGTAACTTGACTACTTGCCAAAATGTCAGCCTTTTTAGGCAGGCTTCCACAGAGTCTTAATAAAAAATAAAAATTGAAAAAAAAACCCTCAGAATTGCTTAAACATTAGATGGATAACTTCAGATTTATTTGTTCCTGATGCAATATGCCAACCTTTGCAGTTGAAAATTAAATGATAATATACTTCCTTCTTGGTTCTACAAAGCAATAATCTGTTCCCCTCATGGATAATCAGAGGCCAAAGGGTAGGTAATTTGTCATAAAGGAGAAGTGGGAGGGTTGCCAAAAGTAACAACAGGGCAGTGATAGCCTTGCTTCTGCTGTGTGGCACCAGTTTAATTAAGGCAAAGCTAATAAACCTTACTCCTAATTCCCAACAATGCTAAGGTCAAGTTTAATCTTCTCTTTAAAGCCAAACTTCTCTGATCAGCCAGATCACCAAAAATATGTAAGAAGTAATAGACACACTTAAATCAGCCTTTTATAGCCAACAGTCATAATCCTAGGAATTAAAAGACTACTGTATTATAATATGGTAGATTTCTTTAAGTACCTCTGATAACATTTTACACAATCTTACAAAGTAATGTATGCCACACACCCAGGAACTAAAAGAAACCAGAAAAGGCCACAAGAAAAAGAAGCACGTGCATTAAACAAGTAGAACTGCATGTACTTTTAAAATAGGAATTTATAGCTTTTCAAATGAGCTGTGTGTTAAATCTTGGCGCTCATTCTTATTATCTCATAATGTCTACTTAATTAACTGCTAGAATGGCACTGAAGAAATAATGGTATTAATAAATAGAAGAGGAATTGATGTAAATTTACATATATGGAAATATGATGGTGGTTCTGCACACAAAATGAAAAATGAGAATGTAAAGTCACTGCATAGACAACTGAAATAATTATATATATAATCATAATATATACTAGAGATTCAGTTCATTGCATGTATCATGGATGGTAGGAAGAATATAACTTTGAAGAGTGTAGAGATAGCAGCTAATATTTACTGAGTGTGCACCAAACCTGTACTTTACACATATTCGCTCTCTTAATCCTCACCACAGCCTTGTGACTTGTCCATTTTATGGACATAGACGTCAAGGTTCAGAAAGGTCAAGTTAGTTAGTTAGTGAGTTACATGTCTAATTAGTTTGGTTAGTTGCTTTTGAGTCAACTCCAGTCATGGTGTTCTACGTGTAACAGAAGAAAGTGTTCCCAGTCCTGTGTCCAACCTCACCATCATCATTATGTCCAAGGCCTTCCCTGCAATGGTTGGGCCAATCCATCTCCCTGAGGGTCTCTCGTGCCCTCAGTGACCAATTCACTGAATATGGCAGCTTCCTCTACCTATTGATCCCTCCTACTGACATGTCAAAAGGGAGTAGACCCAACAATGTTTTGTTGTAATCTATAAGAATTTCATTAGCCAATTTTTGGAAATAGATCCCCAAGTCCTTCTTCCTAGACTGTATTGGTCTGGAAGTTAAATATGCCCAGTATGGGTGACTTTGCTAGGATTTGATATCTGAATGGCAGAACTTCCAGCATCACAGTAACATGCACACCACCATAGTAAGACAAACTGATAGGTAGAAAGGTCAGGTGACTGGTTCCAAATCACACTTTGGAAAGGTTGATAGGTATTGACGGGGTTTGAGAAGTTCAGCATCTGGAACCAAGAAACCCCATACTCATCCCACCTCAATGCATTTTGAGGTAAATACTGCAAAGTCTGTAGCTGATCATTCTGACTGAAATAATCACAGTGGATAGTCAAATTGCAAAATCAGAAGACATTGTAGAGCGACTTTGTTTCAGTCTTCCATTAAACACGTGAACAGGAAGTCAACCAACTTTCCTCTGAATGTCTCTTCAGGGAAGGGAGACTAAGGAAACCTCTATCAGAACACCTTTGATTATTTGAAACCCCTTTCTTCTAAGTGGAGCAAAAGAAATTGCCCCTGTACCTTTTACTGATGCATACAGCCCTTTGGTCTGTCTCTAGGCAGAGGTAACTACACCCTCTCCCATTCCTATGACAACCTTTGAATGTTTGTGGGAAACACTCGCATCATCACTGAAGCTACTCTTTACCATATACACAAAGTGACTGGGAAATGAGAAGTACGCGTGAAGCTCGATGGATGTGATATTTGAAGTGGAACTTGAAGGATTAACACAATTTCATAAGACAAAGGCTGGAACTAAAGGTCAAATATAGCAAACAGTCTGTGTAAACAAAGGTGAAGAGCTAACATATTTTGGAATAATACAGAGTTGTGTGGGACTTGTGTTTAGTTGCATAAAGGAAAGTGATAGAACACACTGGGGAAAAAAAGGAGCTTGGATCTGAGTAGAGGGTAGCTAACTGTTTATTAAGCTCTTTACTCATCTTTCTGGACACACACATTTCCCAGGTTCCTTTGGATAACCACACCTCTAATTGATTTCTTGCTCTTGGGATGTGCGTGGAAGTGATCCACACCATTCTAGGCCTGGCCCATAATGGGTCTGCATGTTCTCCTCTAGGTCACTGCAGCTATGCATGGCAACATTAGAATCCACTTATTAAAAAATGATAAAGCTATGAAATGAAATTAGCCTAGATTACTGAATCACCTCGTGGAGTAAAGATGACCACCCTGATGAGGAAGACCCATTTTGGATTGAAATCCCTCTTCCCTCACTCTCCATCTTCTCTGCCAAAACAGAAAAACAAAACACAAATAAAACAAAACCAAAGCTTTCGATCCAAATTCACCGCCTTTCAGAGTTGATTCTGATTCATGGCGACTTCATAAGGTAGCAGACTAAAGTATGAAAGAAATTGTATGGGGTCTGAGTCATGCTATTTGCATATAATAGAAGATAATCTGGATTTTATCTTATGGGCAAAGAGTAGTCAAAAGATGTTTATAGAACTGGGATCGTGATCGTGGTGTGAGGAAGCATTTGGGAACTAGAGAAAAGTTGCATATCTCATTGTTGCCACACTGTACCCAGACCGACTCCTCTCCACCCTGCAACCCCTCTGCGAGGTGGTGCTGCTTCACCTATTGATGGGCTTTGGGTCCCCACTCAATACTCCCTCTCCTTTATAATGATACAATTTTTAGTTCTTTGATGCCTGACACCTGCTCCCTTCGACACCACATAGATATACAGGCTGGTGTGCTTCTTCCATGTGGGCTTCGTTGCTTCTGAGCTAGATGGCCACTTGTTTACTTTCAAGTCTATAAGATCCCAGATGCTATATCTTTTGATAGCCAGGTACCATCAGCATTCTTCATCACATTTGCTTATGCACCCATCTGTCGTCAGCAATCATATTAGGGAGGTGAACACGCAATGTTATGATTTTTAGTTCCTAACTCCTAATAACTAATCACTTTGGCATCTTGTGGTCACACAGGCTGGTATTCTTCCATGGGGGCATTTTTGCTTCTCAGCTAGATGGCCGCTTGTTTACTTTCAAGCCTTTAAAACCCCAGACACTATGTCTTTTGATAGCCGGGCACCATCCACCTTCTTCGTCACCTTTGCTTATGCACACATTTGTTTTCAGTGATCATGTCGGGAAGGTGAGCATCATGGAATGCCAATTTAATAGAACAAAATATTCTTCTATTGAGGAAGTACTTGAGTGGAGGTCCACTGTCCATCTGCTGTCCTAATACTAATACTATAAGTATATGCACATAGATCTATTTACCCATCATCCTATATAAATATATTTACCTATGTACATGCCTATATTTGGACCTCTATATGTGCCCTTTATCACCCAGTTCTTTCCTCTATTTCCTTTTACTTTTCTCCTGTCCCATTATATGCTCAGCCTCCATTTGGGTTTCACTATTTTCTCTCTGTTACATTACTCTTGATCAATCCCTATTGTGCCTCTCCTACCCACCTTGTCACTGATTTTGAATTCCTTGTTATTCCCTGGACTAGTCACTGCCTTTTCCCCTCCTCCCTATCTCCCATGTCCCCCCTCACCCACCCAAACCGTCAGTCCTGTCATTTTTACCTCCACATTGTTCATCCAGCCTATCTTATCTAAATAGACCCGGAGAGACCAAAATATGTACAAAAACACATGCATCCTAAGATGAAGCAGCCTAAGAAACTAAAACGATGATAACAAAAAAGAAACCCCAATGTCCAATATATACATAGTGTAATATGTATGTACATATATACAATATGTATGTAAAAGATATAACAAAATAAAAACTTGTAAATAGTTCAGGTCTGTTGACCTCCAGGAGTGCCCCCCAGTTGAGTCAGATGGGGTGGTATATCCTGGACCCAAAGCATATCCTTGGAACTTCACTTGGTCCCCCATGCTCTGTTGCACACCCTTAGTTGTTCGCCATGGTGGGGTTGGGTCAGACAGGGTATCATCCTGATCCCTTTTCTTCACTTTTGTGTGAAATAGAAGGATCCAAACTGCAACTGATTATGAGCATGGTACAGGACCAAGCACCATTTTGTTTCACTGTGCATAGAGTCCCTAGGAGTTAGGGACTAACTCGATGGTAGCAAACAACAATAAAAATACACCAGCTCTCTAGTACTTTCTCTGTTAAAATTCACTCATTCACTTGAACATCCACCAACTTCTTCCTAAGAAATACTATCCATGAAATCATGTAATGAGATGTGCGTTCTTACTAATATGCATTGAAATATCTATCTACCAAATTAAAATATGCGTGTGAACCACTCCTCAAAAAAGTGAATGAGTAAATCATCTTTGGTGACATTTGTAATGATTCCCTAAATGTGATCTAAATAATCTTAATCTGCACCATGTGATCAGGTATGATTGATGACAGAGACATGGCCACATAAATTGGGGGGGGGGGATATTGACTAAAACCAAGCTAAACTGGTTTGATGTACATGGTTTAATTGTTAGCCATTTCAGGCCTTTCCTAGCAATATGCGAGGTAGTTTTCTACCAGTCAGAGCATTTCTGAAATTTACTTGACTATGAAACCCTTTCTTCTATGCAAGGTACCTTGTTCTAAGAAATATTCCTTTTTAAAAGGTTATACTGTTTCTTTTTGACCTTATAACATGTAAAACTATGTACTAATTATCTCATATAAACATATTGAGAGTCCCTGACTGGCACAGTTGCTTAAGCACTTGACTCCTCACCAAGAGTTTGTCAATTCAAGTCCATCGAGAAGTACCTGGAAAGAAAGGTCTGGCAAAAGATCATACAGCCTTGAAAACCTTCTGAGGAAGCATGACTCATGGGCTCCCCATAAGTCTGAATCAACTCCCTATCGATTGTTTGTAAAGTAATATTATTACTCAGAAGATTTTTATGGTGAGAAGTGGAACAGGCTAGGAAACATAATATTACTCCCAACATCAAAGGGTCAGTCTCTCGGAGAGAAATCACTCACCCTGTGCAGAATTAAATGCCAGCAACCAACTTGAGCACTCTACAGCAATATAAATTTTAACTTCTAATAAGTCATCCAAGTCTTCTTAATAGTAGTTAATGACACACAGACTTTCCGTTCCAGTTTGTTTTAGTTGCTTGGGGACATAGAGGTAGAACTTCAAAAGTGCCATGTTCCGAACCGGCACGGCCTGCAGGGAGGTAGAAATGATAGAGTCGCCAACGCCATTACACAGACTGTGGAGGTCAGATTTTGAGGACACACATCTACTTTATTGCTGACATTTCACTGTTTTTATAGGGAACATAAGCCAATCAATTGTTTCTACACTTACTTCCTTATTCTTAAATTTTACCCTCATAATTTTATTTTAATCACCCTGTGAGGAAGTGGCAGGCTTTATCATGGGCTAGGGCAAGCAGAGGAATGCAGAAGCTTACAGAGCTAACTTGTCTCAAGCCATCTTGGTGTCTCACCAGTGTGCTGGGAGCCACCTTAACAGGGAAACGGTACATGCTGCTTCTCAGGCCCGCTCGAGAAGGTAAAGTAGACTCTGTGCTTTCTACGCAGTTCCTCCTTGATGCATTCTAATGCCACGGCCACCACCCCCACACCTAGCATCATGTTTAATTTGTGGGAGCAGCTGAGAAAAATGTGTACCTGTCTGGCCACTCAGATAGTTCCTTTCTTCCTTGCTAATCCTTCCTTCTTCTCTTCTTTCCTGCCCCTTCCCTTCCTCCCGCTGTTCTTTGTTTTTGCTCTCTCTTCAAATCCTTTGATATTAAAAAAATTTTGAAAGGGATACCAATATTCAGAGTCAACGTATATGAATATTTCTACTTCTTGCCTTTGCATATAAAATTAAGAACTAAGCTTCAAGACAAAGAAATACAGCACTATCCTCTCTTCCATCTTTATGCTAATGAAAATAAGTACAAAAGTTATATAAAAGAAGAATGCTACTATGCCAAGAACAAGCTCCTCTTTCAGCCTGTTGTTGTTGTTAGGGGCCATTGTGCCAGTTTCCACTCACAGCATGGCTATGCAACGGACTGGAACACTGTCTGATGCTGAGCCATCTTCACAAGTGTTGTCAGGTTGGTTGCAACCACTGTGTCAGTCCATTTAGTTGAGGATCTTCCTTTTTTTTATGGGATGACTTCCACTTTACCAAGCATAATACCCTTTTGTAAGGAGGGGCTCCTCCTGACAGCATGTCCAAAGTACGTGAGAAGAAATCTCACCATCTTCACTTCTAAGGAGCATTCTGACTCTACTTTATCCAAGACAAAGTTGTTATTCTAGAAATCCATGGCACTTTCAGTATGTTTCAATGGTCTCCCTCCCACACACCAACTTACAGATCTTGACACTGTTATTCTAAAATACTCCCCATCCCTGATGAGAATGATGGAGTGGGAGTGGAGACCCAAGGCCCATCTGTAGATAAGGAATATCCCCCCTCCCCCACAAAGGGGTCACAGGGAAGGGATGAATCCAGCAGGGTTCAGGAGAACACTGATGGGTATGCAATATACCTCTGGTTTTTTAAGGCTTCCTCACCCCAACCTCCACCCCACTATCATGAACCTTGTGCTGCTTCCCACTTTGGACTGACCTGAGCATGCACATAGGTATAGGCAAGAGATAAAACTCACGAGACATGCAACCCAGAAACAGGAATGGGAGTAGTGAAAATGATAGGGGGAAGGGGAGCAGAGGAAGGAAGAAAGGGGGCACCAATCACATAACCATACACACCCCTCCAGGGGGGAGAACCACAGAAAACATGAGGAAAGGAAGATAGTGGTCAATGTGAGATATGAAAATAATAACACTCTATTAAGAGGCCACGAGGAGGGAGGAGGGTCGGGAAGAACACCTAGTCGCAAGGTCTCAATGGAAATTAAGTGTCTAGAAAAGAACAATGGCAATATATGTACTAATATGTCTGAGACAATTGATATGTGGATTGTAGCAAGAGCTGTAAGACTCCCCAGTAAAATGATCTTTAAAATAAAGACTCTTCCCACCCCCATCCACACAGCAACCAAAGTTGCTTCTTCCAAACATCATCTTCCTCTAAGATTAACAAAACTTATCTAGTTTTACAGTGAGTTTTTAATTATAATAAATATTTTCTTTTCTTCTCTAGTGTTTTGTTACTGTTGAGGCAGCTCCTAATTCTGGTCAGTCACCGTCTAACACAATTGGTACCAGGAGTGGGGTCTAGATCATAAATATGGGCTTCTCAAATTGGCTCTCCCATTGATTGGTCTGAACAGCACTGATAATTGCCATCTCTACCCCTAAAGTCATGGATAAGTCTGCTTACTAATCTCTTACTAATCCATGGTGTGAAGTAGCAAAGCTAACATCCACAGTATCACCACCAATCAAAGAGAGGCTCTTTATGACCTTCTGTTTGACATTTTTCAGCAATTTTGTCAGGATGACAAGTATAGAGAAACTGGTTGGCTGGTTCGTCTTAAAATAGAAAATGTGATCAAGGAAAGGAGCAATCTCAGAACCTCAGAAGCACGTCGCAAGTGTCAAATAAAAGACCTAAAGCTTCTGCATGTGCCACAAAGGAAGCCTTCTCTCCTCCAGTAATAGAGCTGACATTGCTAAAAACAAAACCCAGAGTCTCATCATACAAGTAGCTGAATTATAATGTCAGAACAGAAGGTCTAGAACATTGATATTAAAGTAAGGACATTAATAAGAAAGAATTGGGACCCTGAAACATGGGATGAGAGTATTCCAATCTTTGCCAACTCCACATTTCAAATGCATCAATTTTTCTTCAGTCTTCCTTATTCAATGTCCAACTTTCACAGATATATGGTGTGTCAGTCCAGGTAGACTAGAGGAACAAATTTCATAGACACGCATATGGATACAAGGAAAGAGTTTATATACAAAAGGAATGTGATACTGAGAAGACATCCCAGCCTAGTCCAGTTCAAAGTCATAAGCCCGATATTAACCCATATGCCCAAAATCTGTCTATGAAGTCTCCTTCCAACGCACAAAGTCACAGGTCAGTGGGTGCAGAATTCTGGCACTGGCAGGGGTCTCACCATGGCTCCTCGCTTCCAGGGCTCAGGGTCCATCAACAGCATGCCACTCCAGCTTCAAAGGTCTGGCTCCATCAAGGCAAAGCCATGTGGTCTCTCCGCCGGTTCCTCCAGCTTCTCAGACACTGCCATCTTGTCTTTTTTGTGATTTATTGTCTCTAAGGCTAATTCCCAACACCTGGGGATAGCTTCTCATCTTCATGAGGGAAATATTGCGAGATTTCCCAGAAGTCTCAGAAGAAAGTCATGCCTGCATAGAGGCCTCATTGGCTACCCAATGGCTATCTCCAGATTAACAGGCTAGACTCCACCCCTACATTTCAATCATAAAATTAACATAAGCACATGACTGCCACATATGGGCCAAGTGATCCAGAAAAGGATGATATTGAGCACCAAGAAATGATTGAGTCACCCCAGTCACTAGATCCAACCCTCCCAGCCAAGGAGATTACTCCACTATCAGTGAAACAACCGACACCTAACCAGATAAACCAAACTGTTTAAGCTGAAATGCCAGATGGGGCTGCATCTGTATATAGCATCGCTTGGGGTAAATGCCTTATGAGATATTGCTAAGAGGACCCAGGAAACACCCCCACCACTTGATGGCAATGAGTTTTTGGAAAGATTGAAACATCACACTTCAGTGTCACCTGTGTATTCCCGAACACTTTCATATGTGTCCTGGTGATTTCTGAATGTCAAGTAGTGGTCCTTTACCTGCACATATTCATTATGGTTTCAGATTACCTTTCAGACACTCTTTAAAGTACCTTTTTATAGTGTAGTATGCTTTGCCAGATCCTCAGTACTTGGTGATCTTTCTTCAAGTCACCTATGTGATGGTTATTTCTCTCCTGCTGCCTGTCTTACAGGGTTGCTGAGTCAGAATGCACTCACTCACTGGCAGTGAATTGGACACTTGTTTGTTTGCTTGCTCATTTGTTTTGTCTCTTTCAGTGGTAATTCAGTAGTGGGGCACTCAACTTCCATGCAGGAGACAAGGGTTTAGTTCTCAACTATGGAACTTTTTGTGCAGCCACCATTTGTCTATAAGTGGAGGCTTGAATGTGGCTGTGATACTAAGCAGGTTGCAGTGGAGCTTCCACACTAAGATGGACTAGGAAGAAAAGTCTGGTGATATGCTTCTGAAATACCAGTCAATAAAAGCCTTTGGATCTTGATATTCCACTCTCCTGTGAATTCAGTATCACTCCAGAGCTGATTGGAAGGCAGTTAACAAAAACATAACTCCCCTTTAATATTCCCCAAATTTAAAAATCCTGATTAAAACTCTTCATAGCCACCGCATAATCATCTAGAGAAAGAGGACCTCACTTAGGTACCTTCATAGCTTGGCAAAATCACCATCAATTAGTATCTAGAGGAGGATATCAGTGTAAAGCAGAGAATCAGAGAAGAAAGTCAGCCAATAAAGTGGATTGGCTCCATGGGTACAACAATGAGCTTAAACATAGAAATTATTATGAGAATAACTAAGGACTACACAGTGTTTCATTCAGTTGTGCATAGTATTTGTCAATGGATTGACAGAATCAACTGGAGGTGGGGCATCTGACAATACCAAAAATATGCTTGCTCTTTAGTGATAAAAGAAAGCAGAGCCATCTAATTAGAGAGTGATTTTGGTTGTGAATTTATGGACCACTGAGAAGCTAGATCTCTTCAATAAGAAATAATAGCATTCTTAAACCCTGATAACTGATCCCTTTGACAAATCACGCTGGTGTGCTTCATCAATGTGGGCTTTGTTGCTTCTGAGCTGGATGGCTACTTGTTTATTCAAGCCTTTAAGACCCCAGATGCTACATCTTTTGATAGTCAGGCATCATCAGTTTTCTTCACTACCATAGCTTATGCATACATTTGTACAGTGATTGAGTAGGGAAGGTGAGCATCATGGAATACCAATTTAATAGAACAAAGTGTTCTTGCATTTAGGAAGTACTTGAGTGGAGGTCCAATGCCCATCTGCTGTTCTACTACTAAGCCTATATGTATAAGTTCATTGATCTATTTCCCCCATTGTCAAATAAAAATGTATGCACCTATATATATACCTGTATTTAAACCTCATAAAGGCTCTTTACCCCTAGTTCTTTCCTCTATTTCCTTTTACTTCCCTCTTTTCCCACTATCATACTCAGCCTGCATTGAGTTTCAGTATTTTCTGTTACATCACCCTTGATCAATCCTTACTAGACTTCTCTCATCCGCGTTGTCTCTAATTTTGGATCAAATGATATGCTCTTATCCCTGGGCTGGTCAACACCATCTCCTTTCCCCCTCCTCCCCTTTTCCCATGGCCCGCACCCCGGAACCAACAGTCCCGTCATTTTTGCCTCCAGACTGTTCATTCAGCCTATCTTATTTAGACAGACCTGCAAAAGTAACAATATGTACCCAAAAAAGGCTTCCTAAAATGAAGCAACCAAAGAAAATAAAGCAACGATAACAAAATATATATATATGTAAAAAAAAACAATATAAAAACCAGTAAATAATTCAAGGTCTGTTCATTAACCTCCAGGAGTGTCCTCTGGTTGAGTCAGATGGGGTGCCCATCCCTGGTCCCAAGGTTTATCGCTGCCATTCCATCTGGAGCTCCACGCTCTGTTGCACACCCTTAGTGACATCCTCTTACAGAGAGGTTGCAGGGAGAAGATGAGCCAGTTAAAGTACAGTATAGTAACAATGAAATATGCACTTTCCTCTAGTTCTCAAATGCTTTCTCCCACCCACTATCATGTTCCCAGTTCTACCAGACAAGTCCGGCTAGAACAGGGGATGTACACTGGAGTCGGAAACAAGAGGAATTTAGGATAGATATTCCCTCAGGATGAGTGATGGGAGTGGTGATACGGAGAGGGTGGAGGGATGGTGGAGTAGAAAGAGGGAACCAATTTCAGGGATCTACATGGACAACATGGACAACCGGGAAGTGAGTAAAGGGACACATTGGACAGTGTATGATATGAAATAAGAATTTGTAAATTATTAAAGGTTCATGGGGGGGAGGAAAATATGGGGAGGTGAATCTGGGGGCCTAAGTGGAGGGAGGATGTTTTGAGAGTGATGACGGCAACAGGTGTGCAAATGAGGTCTCCATACAATTGATGTATGTATGGATCATGATGGGGAGGTATATGAGTACCCAATAAAATGATTCATTTTTAAAAAGGGGGGAAGGAAAAGAGGAGCTTTTTTTTTTAAAGAGGAGCTTATACTAAGGGCTCAAGTGGAAAATGTTTGGAAATGAATGTGGCAACATATGTGCAAATGTGCTGGATATAGATGATGTATTGAATGTTATAATAGCTGTAAGAGCCCCCAATAAAATTATTTAAATTAAAAAAAAGAAATAATAGCATTAAGAAAGGTGACTGTCAGGAAGTCAGTATGCAAATCACACAGGTGAAAATCCTAAAAATTCAAACTAAATTCAAACTCCCACTGAGCAAGTTATGCTACCTCCCTATCCGTAGAATCTATAGAATCATTCTCTGCACTTCCACTCCTACTGACATATTCAAGGGCTTCTTTGTGAGGTCCAATTCACTCTTCTAAAAACTGGGACAAGAATACTATGCGTGCCTTGCAGCTTTATCATAGGCTTAACTATTATAAATATAAAGTGATTAATGTAAGCCCTGACACATGGCTTGCACTTGTTTGATGTCTTTTTGTATATTGACTCAACTTCCCGCTTTATCTTCAGGTGTTGACTTTAGCCCTGTGTGTGTCAACCAAATAAGTCAAACCTTGACAAAGGAGTCTTAAATTATATCAAGCTCCTAGAAATTGATATCAATTCATTGACAGTTGCAGAAATGGCAATCTACACCCACATGAAGTACAAAGATAAAATAAGTGTCTGATAAACCCAAATCACAAACAGTGTGAGAATTCTTTGTCTCCTGTTTCTGACTCCTGCTTCCTGGATTTAATACTATTATTACTCGTTGAATTTCAGTACTTATTCTTTTGTTTGAATGTGTTTGTTTTTGCTCTTTTGCTCATTCTATCCTAGTGGCACAGTGATTAAAGCACCCATATGCTAACCAAAGAGCCAGCAGCTCCATTAGCCACTCCTCACAAGAATGATGCAGAGCTTTGGAAACCCTACGAGGCAGTTATACTCTGTCCTACAGAATTACCATGAGTCTGAGTCAAATCAGCAGCAATGGTTTCCATTTGATTTTAAATTCATGTGGTTGTTTTAGGGTTTTGTTGTTGTTGACTCAGGAGTAAAATGAGGTTGAGGAACCGGGTCCTGGGTTGCGGTTGAAGTTAGAGAAGGGATTGATATAAGTCAGAGGTTACTAACATACTCGATGGCCTTAAGAGAATTACTCAACTTGTCTAAGTGCCTGATTTTTGTTGAATAGGGAAAGCCGTTCTCTGAAAGCACTTTCAACATTGTCTGGCACCTGGAAAGTGCCTAATGCAGGCATGATTTTTGTGGTTGTTAGGTGTAGTTCCTTCCGTTCTGAATCATAGCTACCCTGGGCACGACAAAATGCAACATGGCCCGGCCCTGCACCATCCTCACAATTGCTCTTCTGTGTTGGCGCACATCTGGAGCCACTGGAGCCAATGACTGGTCAAAAGCCTCCTCTTTTTCTTCGGCCCGCCAAGCATGATTTTCTTCTCCAATAACTGGTCTCTCCTGATAACATGTGCAAAGCATGTGAGATGAAATCTTGGCATCCCTGCCTCTGTACTTCTTTCAAAGCATATCTGTTTATTGAGGGGGAAGTCCATGATACTTTCGATATTCTTCACCAACTCCACATTTCAAATGCATCAATTTTTCTTCAGTCTTCCTTATTCAATGTCCAATTTTCACAGACATACGGATCAAGTGAAAATATCATGCCTTGGGTCAGGTACACCTTCGTCCTCAAAGTAATATCCTTGCCTTTCAATACTTTCAAGAGGCCTTATGCAGCAGACTTACCTAATGCAATGCATCCTTTCATCTCTTGGTGGCTGCTTCCATGAGCAGTGATTGTGGATCCAAGCAAGATGAAATCCTTGACAACTCCAATCTTTTCTCTCTTTATCATGATGCTACCTATTAATCCATTTGTGAGGATTTGGGTCTTCCATTTCCAATCACTACCTTTACTATTTGTTGCATAAATTTTAATAAGAGATGAATTCATTAGATTTCCATGCATACACGTGGATATAATCCTATCATAGGCACCATTGAACTTCAAGACAGATCTTAAAATGTCTTTTGACTATGAATGCAATTCCATTTCTCTCATTGTGTCATTCCTGGCATAGTACACTGTATGGTTTTCTGATTCAAAATGGCCAATCCCAGTCCACTAATGCCTAGGAAGTATCTATGCATTCTATTTCATTTTTAATGACTTGTTATTTTTACTAGATTCATGCATTCCAGGTTTTAAATATTGTTTGAAACTGCTTCTTCTCATGTTGAGCCATGCCCTGTTAGCAAAGGAAGGCCCAGAAACTCCAACAGGCACTCATACATATATCTCATTAGAGTTGACTCTCTTTAAACAGACAGCTCTTCCTCAGTTATATTTTAAGTGCCTTCCAGCCTGAGGGGCTAAGCTTCTGGCACAATCTCTGATAATATTCTCTGCTCTTGTTCATTAAGTTTTCACTAGTTCAATGCTATCCACAGTGTTTTCATTGACGAACACCTCTGAATTTGACAGCTCATTCCTTCTTCATCATCTATTCTTAATCTGGAAGCTCAGCTGAATCCTGTTTACTGTGGGTGACCCTGCTGATATTTTAAATGCCAGTGGCATAGTTTCTAGCATCATGCAGCACACAGCCACCACAATACAACAAACTGACAGACAAGTAGTGCCTTGACTAACTTCCCAGATTTGCTGATTCTGTGCAAATCTGAAGAGTAATGTACCCACTTCTCTACTGTCTTGAACAAATTGCATCTAAGCAGGAGGACCCCAAGATGGGTGAGTTTTAAAGATATTATACTAAGAAAATTAAATCCATCTCAAAAAGACAAAGGCTTAAGATTTCACTTGAATTAAATAAGCAAATGTATAGAAAGCAAAAATTAGTCATGGCTAACCAAGGATGAGAAAGAGGAAGGTAGTATTTGCCTCATTGAATTAATCTTACTGACAATGTAATATTTGGGGAAAGAATAGCAATTGGGGGCTGTACAACATGAAAAATGTGATCAATATCATGAACTGTAGATGTAGAAATTGCAAGGTCAAGTGTTTTGCTGTATATGTTGTTCACCACTTGAGAAAAAAAATTAATCTAAAAAAACCCTCACAAAAAATTGAAATAACTCACCATGACCCTATCCTCCCAAAAGCATGTTTTTTCTCAAATCCATATGAGATTAGCCCTTTGAAAATACCAAGGGAAGTCCTTCAAAAGCTAGAAGTTACTAAATTTACAAACCTAGTATTTTTGAATCCTTTTTCTAATACCAACCTATTGCAAGAACTAAAAACCATGATTGATCAGGCTTTCTCAGACCATCTGGGTCTTTGGGACTCATCACTTTCAATCTTGAAGTGACTATGAGGCATGAAAGAGATGACTGCAACCAAGTTCTCCAAACTCACAGGCCCATGTTTCACTGCATCTAAAGTAGTGTGTTAGGCGCTGTTCTCTAAAAAAACAAAACCAGGACACTTATGATTTTAGATAGATAGATATAGATGATGATAGAGAGACAGAGATAGATAGATGGATACAAAATAAGAAATAAGCTGAGCCCCAGGGGCGTAGTGGTTGTGTGCGATTCCAGCTCCACGGAACAAAGGCTGGGCCTCCTACTCCCACCACTTGAGGGCAGTGATGCCAAAAAAAAAAAATAAGAACTAAGAAATAAACAGCAAAGTAGTTCACAGAGCAGTACAAATGACTCAGTTCAACTCACTTCCATGGGACAGTTAATACACTAGCAGTCCTTCAACTCACAAGGGCTGTTGGGTGCAAGTCATGGGAACAGACAGTGGGAGTCTTCTGTGGAGCTATACAAGCAATCTGGCACAGGCACCCAACATAAGGGCAGGTCATTAACAGTCAGCCAGATGACAGGCTTTGACAGTCCCCAGTTCAAGTGACATAGCTACACGAGCAGGGTGGTGAAGCAAATCTCAAAGGAACCTCAAACTATAGCGATGCTTTCCATGGGTTGGGTGTCCCTCAGGTAGTGTAGCTCACAAGTTGAGGCAGAGAATTAGCCAAGAGAGCTGCACACTGGTCTGATCATCAGAGAGCAAGAGACAGAAAGGCAAGGCTCACAGAGCCATTTATCTCTTTGTCCTTCAATTAAACTGAAACCTTATGAACCCTGCAAGTGTTTATTGGCCAGATTGGCACAATAATCCTATCACAAGTAGTGAATATATCCTCCCACCTCCTCAGAAGGAAAAAATACAATTAAGAAAAGGCAATAAATCCAAAGGGAAATGCAAATCAGGAAAAAGAAAACAATGTTCTTTTTTCTTGTTGGTGGTTTGCCAATAATAAAGTGCTTAGGGGGCTGAGCCCCGGTGGTGTAGTAGTTGTGTGCGGGACTGTGGTCCACTGGGTTTGAGGTTCAAATCCAGCAGCAAGGCTGGGCCTCCTACTCCCACCACCAGAGGGCAGTGATGCCCCAAAAACAAAAACAAAAACAAAATCCAGAGGTAGAACTCTTACACATTAACTGATCATTATCAAAATCTAAAGTGAACAGGTACACTTCCAAAGTGAATAACACGTTGGACAATGCACTGCCCACACTTTCTTTTGAAACCTCTGCTGCGGTGGTGTAAGGTAACCAGAGATGGAGACATATCTATCATTTGGGAAGTCAAGCAGCTTTGTGAAGTATATGTGGTCACCTCAGCTACTAAACTTCCACAAATGTTTTCCTTCTTTACAACAGACATTTTTATATTCAGTCAGAACTCAGATGGGGACAAAAACCCCTATCTTTCTCTTTACTTCTGCAACCTGTTTTAAGCAAGTTCTAATATAATCTATGATATTTATAAAAACATATTCTCAAAGTCTGAAGTTAACAAATTATTGCTTATGTGGCTAGTGAAATTCCATTTCTTACAACAGAAAAATACTTTTGCTGCTTAAGGCGACAATAAAATCAGCTTTCTTATGAAACAAATATAAAACAAACAGTTCATCTAATTCACTATCACTCAAGGAGTAGGCTTTCTTTAGCATGTTAGACCTTCCGTTACTCTAACCTGAAGTGTAGCTTTCATTTGCCTCGCGATCAATACCCATTAACCTGGAAGGCAAAGGCTAGCCAAATCTGATGCCAACTCCTAGCTTTAATTTCAATAGATGGTGACATTAGTCTTATCCTTATGAAACAATCCTATTTCATGTCACTTCTCAATTAGGGCTTTGACGTCCAGTTGCACGGGGTTACAAAGCATCACCATCAAATGATTGATCTTACCATGGCACAGGTTCCTCTTCTCAAACTTTTTTTAAGTCATTTTATTGGGGCCTTATACACCTCTTATCATAAACTTATATACATCCTTTGTGTTTAGCACATTTGTACATTTGTTGCCATCATCATTCTCAAGACATTTTCTTCCTACTTGAGCCCTTGGAATCTGCTCCTCATTATTTTTCCTTCCATCCCCCTCCCTCCCTCATTCACTCTTGAGAATTGATAAATTATTATTTTCACATGTCTTACACTGTCTGATGTCTCCCTTCATCTACTTTTCTGTTGCCCAGCCCCCAGGGAAGGGATTATATGTAGATCACAGTGATTGTTTCCCTCTGAGGTAATCCGGGTAGACTAGAGGAACAAATTTCAGAGACACGCATATAGGTATAAGGAAAGGGTTTATATACAAAAGAATGTGGCCCTAAGAAGGCATCCCAATCCAGTCCAGTGCAAAGTCTTAAGTCCAATATTCACCCATATGCCTCCAAAGACTGGGTGGGGCTACTTTCTTCAGAGAAGTTTTTCCAGGTGTGGTCTAACCCCATTTAAGCTCAAGGTGGGGTTAATCACTTTAGAGATGTCTTTGACGCTAAGTCCTAAACCCTCCAGAGGTCAATGCTTGGCTTGAGTTAACTGGATTTGCAGACTCTTTCCATACTTCCCAATAAACATTTCTATGCATCCTTATATTTACAATAACAGGCATAAAAAAAGTATAAACAGTGTAATCAGAAATCAAACTAAATTCTTAAAACAGAAGGTCAATACTTATTAAGCTTATCTTTATCCTTATCTAAGCTATTGTTTATACAAAAACATTGAATTAGGTCTCAAAAGGCATCAAAAAAGATCCCTGCTTTCAGTCTGGCATCCTGATCTTAACCATTGTCCCTAAACAGAACCAGCTCTGAGACACTCAAATGGCGGCCCCCACCCCTGAGCTCAAGATATACATTAACAGTATTCATTTTATATAGAAATAACCAAAGACAGCATCCAAACAAAATAATCAAAACTTTAACACCCCATATTGTTTCCAGAAAATAACTCAGTAAACTCAAAGGACATATCTGACTTCTGTCTAGCCAAAGAAGTAACAATACCACAAGGCACAAGTCAAACAAGCTTCTACTTTCCATCTTATGATTTGTTCCTCTAGTACCCCACTCCTGAGGTACCATAATGAGGTAGTCTGGATAGACTAGAGGAACAAATTTCAGAGACACGCATATAGGTATAAGGAAAGGATTTATATACAAAAGAAATGTGACACTAAGAAGGCATCCCAATCCAGTCCAGTGCAAAGTCTTAAGTCCAATATTAACCCATATGCCCGCAATCAGGCTATAATGTCTGCTTCCGACTCAGGAAGTCACAGGTCAGTGGGTGCAGAATTCTGGTGCTGGCAGGGGTCTCCCCATGGTGCCTGGCTTCCAGGGCTCAGGTCCATCAACAGCATGCCACTCCAGTTTCAGAGGTCTGGTTCCATCAGGGCAAAATCGAGTGGTCTCTCTGCTGGCTCCTCCAACATCTCGGAGGCTGCATCTTGTCTTTTCAGTGATTAAGCATCTCTGAAACTAACTCCCAACAACTGGGGAAGATAGTTTCTCATCTTCACGAGGGAAATACCGCGAGATTTCCCAGGAGTCTCAGGTGAAAGCCATGCCCACACAGAGGCCTCATCAGCTACTCAATGGCTTTCTCCTGATTAACAGGCCAGACTCCACCCCTACATTTCAATTATAAAATTAACATAAGCACATGACTGCCACACCCTCCTTCTCCCTTTCCCCTTACCCTCCTGGCATCGTTAATCTCATTATTGTTCCTGAGGGGGTTATCTGTCCTGGATTCCCTGTGTTTCCAGCTGTGATCTGTACCAGTGTACCAGTGTACAGTCTAGCTGGATTTGTAAGGTAGAATTGGGAACATGATAGTGTGTGTGTGTGTGTGTGTGTGTGTGTGTGTGTGTGTATTGGGGGAGGGGGAAGCATTAAAGAACTAGAGGAAAGTTGCATGTTTATGTTTCATTGGTGCTACACTATATCTAGATGGACTCGTCTACTCCCAGAGACCCTTCTGTAAGGGTTTTGGGTCTCCAGTCTGCACTCCCCCTCATTCACAATATGATTTTTGTTCTTTGATACCTGATACCTGCTTCCATCAACACCTTGTAATCACACAGGCTGGTGTGCTTCTTCTATGTGGGCTTTGTTGCTTCTCAGCTAGATGGCCACTTGTTTACCAAGTCTTTAAAACTCCAGACACTATATCTTTTGATATCTGGGCACTATCAGCCTTCTTCACCATATTTGCTATACACATCAGACAATCATGGAGGGAAGGAGTGGGAAATGAGCTGATATCAAGGGCTCAAGTAGAAAGAAAATGTTGTGGTTTTTAAAATCATTTTATTGGGGCCCATACAGCTCTAATCACAATATTTACATACATACTTTGTGTCAGTATTTACATCTTTGGGGAGGGGCACATACAACTCATCACAATCCATACACACGTCACTTTTCCACATTTGTTGCCATCGTCATTTTCAAAACATTGTCTTTCGACTTGAGCCCTTCGTATCAGCTCACTTTCCCCTCTCCCTGCTTCACCCCCTCATTAACCCTTGATAATTTATAAATTGTTATTTTGTCATATCTTGCACTGTCCGACGTCACCCCTCACTCACTTTTCCATCATCCATCCCCCAGGAAGGAGGCTATATGTGAATACTTGTAATCTGTTCCCCCCCTCTACCTATCCCTACCTCCTCCCTCCCGATATTGCCACTCTCAGCACTGGTCCTGAAGGGATTATATGTTCTAGATTCCCAGTGTTTCCAGTTCCTATCTTTACCAGTGTACATCCTCTGGTCTAGCCAGATTTATAAGGTAGAATTGAGATCATGATAGTGGGCAACATTTAGGAACTAGATGAAAGTTGCATGTTTCGTCGTTGCTACACTGCACCCTGACTGGCTTTTCTCCTCCCCTTGACCCTTCTGTAAAGGGATGTCTAGTTGCCTATAGTTGGGTCTCAGGTCCTCACTCTGCACTCCCCCTCATTTACAATGAAAAATGTTTTGAGAATGATGATGGCAACATATGTACAAATGTTCTTGACACAATGGATGAGTGGATGGATTGTGACAAGAGCTGTAAATATAATGGTTTAAACAGATCAAGCTCAAAGTGTATCTAAATGGAAATCAAATGTCTAGATTTTAACCATTCAAGTCAAACTTATCATTTAAATCTCTTATAATCGTCTCTCCAATATTCTCTGTCTGTTAGCAAGGTCATTCTCATCCCTCATTTATGGTCACTGGGGAATCAAATGTATTTTGGATTCGCACTGTCATCCATAGCATTCTAAAAACCAGAATTTCACAATTTAAGCTCAAATACCACTCCCTCTTTGGATTTTGATTATATTTTTGCACTCCTTGGATCACAAATGTTGGTGTACTGTGTCGACGTGGGCTTAGTGTGAAAACAAGCCTTTAAGACCCCCCACTCAGTATTTTTTCTGACAGCCTGCACAATCCAATTTCTTCATCACACTTTGCTAGGGCACCGATCACTTCTGTGTTTTCTTCATGAGGGTGTTTATCAAACACAGTCTTGTCATAAGAACTAATAGTTCATAGATTGGAGCAAGGATTAAGCACAAGCCAAAAATCCATTCATAAATCTTGGCTTTCTATCTGTCTCTGGTTCACCTTTAAGATGTCTTTATTCTTTTATGGTAGAGAATTTCTATCGACCATCTTCCTGGAGCATAAGTTTCTTCTCCTTGTAATGTTATTGATTTAGCCCATGGTAATGCATTTAAAAACAAAATTGATAAAGAGAGGTTAAACAAGCATAGGCTAACTAAAAATTGGATTACATGGATTATTGATTTACATGGATCAAGTTCTTCCATGACTGCCACTATTTACACAAATAATGGTCAAGCAACGTTTACAATAATATCCACTGAAAATGGCAGACACAGTATGCCAGAATTATGCATATCTTTTTGATACATATCTTAATAAATTAAGTAGGGCATTGAAGCAGAAAGCAAATGTCAGTGTGCCTCCCAACGGATTCATGCTTTTAGTATAGCTGTCCTCTATTTCCTCAAATTTCTAGCAATTCTGCCATGAAGTCATCAGGTTACAAAGGTGTCTGAGATAGAGTCCAGTTCACCTAATGGGGTTTCCACACCACGTCCCTTCTGGTATGGCCTTCAGAATATGTGGTGCACCTTGAAGATCATGGGTTCCATGTCCTAGTATTCTATGGCCTGGTTACCCAGGCGGTATACAGAAATTCAGACCAACTAGTAGACCAGAACCAGGCATTCTCTCCTTTTAGGGTCCTTAAAAATATTGTTAAGTCATTCCCCCACCCCCATCCCCCCACTAGGAGATTGGTCTTCCCCCTTTTTCTACCAACAAAAATGCCCTTTTCTCCTGTCCCCCTGCTGACCTGATTTTCCCATCAGTATTACTTATCACTCTGGGAGGAATGGCTACTGCTTGGGGTGACCTCATCCCATTTTTGCATGGCAGCCACTAAATGATTATCTTCCTGTCTACCACTCTTGAAATTCTGATCCCAGCTGAAGTGAAGACTCCTCTTTCAGAGTAGTTTTCAAAATATGCATGAGAGGATGGTGTAGGGTTCTTAGGCACTAGTCTGGTTCTCTACTGTGTTGCTTGGCAGCCTTGCTTAGCATTTCATATGACCTGAAAGCATGAGTTTTCCTTCTTCTTGATGCTTATCTTTACAGCAGTGTGCTTATACAGTATGTGACTGTTTGTGATTGACTAACTTCACTCAGCACAATGTTTTCCAGAAACCTCCATGTCATGAGGTATTTCATGGGGCTTTTTTAGGGATGCATAGTATTCCAGTGTGTGTGTGTGTAGCAAAGATTTTTATCTATTCTACGGATCTATTTTATCTATTTTATCTATTCTCAGACTGTTTCCCACTTCTTACAATTGTGAACTGACAGCACCATAATTTAAATTCTACTTCAGTCTTTTTTAATCAAGGTTCAACTTTTACATGCTTATGAGGGAATTAGAAATACCGTGGCATGAGTAAGACACACCTTAGTCCTCTAAGCAACATTCTTGCTCTCCAACACACTAAAGAATTCTTATACAACAAATATTCCCAGTGTAGTATTTGGCTTGATTTCTTGATTGCTGTTTCCATGAGCATCAATTGTCAATCCAAGCAAGATGGAATTCTTAAAAAACCTCAATCTTTTTTCCATTTATCACATTATTTATTGGTCTGGTCACTAGGATTTTTGTTTTTGTTTACAATGAGATGCAATTCATATTGAAGGCTGCAAACCTTGATCTTCATCAGCAGTGCTTCAATTCCTTTTTGCTTTCAACAAGCAAGAATTATCATCTGCATATGGAAGGTTGTTGGCAAGGCTTCTTCCCATCTTGACATCAGTGAAAGCCCTAAGGATCAATGAAACCCTACAGGTCTTCTCCCACGATAGAATATATAAAAACAAAAACCTATGAATCACAACAGAAAATGGTTCTACATAAAGCTGGAAGATATGCTCTTTGGGTTGGAAAGTAGTCAAAATACACAGTGGGTCCAAAAGTGATTGAAACATACCAATGATTTGGAAGATGGTACAAGACCAGACGATATTTCATTCTGTTGCACATAGAGTACTTATGAATCTTAGCCAACTCAATTGCAATCAACAGCAACAAGAACAAGTTTCTTCAAGACCCAGTATCTCAGTTCTCAGAAACTTCCTTTGTTCTGGCTTGGACAAAGTACAGCCAGTATGTTCATTGAAAAAGAGGATGGTAAGACTTCATCGCCTGTACTTTGAACGTGTTATCAGATGAGACCAGTGCCCAGAGAAAGATATCATGTCTGGAAAAGGGACAGTGAAATGATGAAGAGAGTCCAGGAGCTAGATGGACACAGTGGTTGCTGCAACAATGGGTTCTCACAGGACAATTTGGAAGACTATAGGATTTGAAACTATGTTCCCTAAAGGATTAGACAGAGTGACTGTGGTAATTATATAATTTCATGTCAATTTTAAAATATATAAAAGTGTAAGGGTGGAGTTTAGCCTGTCAACCAGGTCACAACTTGATGGTGATTCCTCGTGGGTGTTCCTTCTCATAAGGAGGGGCCTGGGAACCTATCCCCCCCGACTCTCTCTGCCTTCACCTTCCTACTGGAAAGCCACTCTGGGACCTGCCAGAGCCCTGTGATACGGCCACTGCCATTGGATCCACACAACTTTGCACCCACTGCCCTGTGATCCCCCTGCATTCTGTATCATTGCATGTGGCTGTGTGAGTCTGAAGAGGGCCTTATGGACGAGTATCAAACTAATGAACTTGATCTGAACTGGGCTGAGATGTTTGCTTGATGTATAATTACTTCTTGATAGAAAGCTCTCTCTTACACAGATGTATGATTGTCACTGGATTTGCTTCTCTAGTCACCCGGCCTAACACAGTGGCTATGAGCCTGAATGTGCTTAACGTTTTATGTACACAAAAGAGGAAGGCAGTCTGTTATTGTTTCTTACTAGAGAGTAATCTGGAGAGAACATCTGATGTTACTCTGGAAGAGAACAAATGATTCCCCGTTTAGAACATACAGTTTCTTCCAAACTGCTATTCCTAACCTCAAAACTATGCCTAGCCTCAGCGAGCTTAGGTGACTCATGACTGAGTCATGTTCATGAGCAATCATCTAAGATGCAGCCGTTAGTCTATGTCCAGAAGAGAAAAAAGTGATAAAAATTGAAGATGTATGAAAAAATTAATCCAACAGACTACTGGGCCACTCTAACATAAAATAGAAATCTGGAGACCAGAAAACTAGATAGTGCCCAGGTACCATCACCAGCTGTTCTCAAAACAATTGAATTAGAAGGTCTTGGATATAGTGGGTGAAAATGTGGAACAAAATTCAAATTATAAGTGACCACAGACTTACAAGTTAGACAGAGATTGGTGGGACATGCCGTGACTGTTGCCCTTTCCATTCAGGTCTGGCACTGAACTCACTCCTGGGGCAGAATAATCAATCAGTTTTTAAAATAAAAAGATAAATATTTGCCCAAGGACAAAGTTCAGAAGATGAAGAAAGAAGGAAGAAACCAAATTGGAAGAGCAGGTAAAGTGGGGTGTGTGGCAGGACAGTGCAGACACTGCTATCAGTCAGTCATTTGACACAAAGGTGTAGTAACTGTTGGAAGCCAATGATGATCTGTTCTGTAAACTTTCTCTTAATTTACGATAATTTTTTTAAAGTCCTGTTTTTTGGTTATTTTTTTTCTTTCACAACATTGATCACAGTTCATAAATATGTACATGGTGGGAGAGTGCTTCAGAAAACTTGAGGAAATTTTCCATTCGTTTTTGAATTTTTTTTTAAGTCTGTCATATTTACATGTACCTATGGTGCCAGGGTTACGTGTTGGGCTGAGATGGGCATGAACGATAGTTCAAAACCACCAATAGCTCTGCAGGAGCAAGAGTGGGCGCTCTACTTCCGTGAACAGTGGTGGTCTCAGAAGCCCACAAAGGGAATTACTATGACTTAGCATCCACTTCAAGGCAATGAGTTTGGATTGGGATGTTATTCCTACGTTGAAGGTCCCTGGGTGGCATTGAAAGTTTGTGTTGGACTGTGGCCTACAGGTTAGGATTTTAATCCACGCAGAAGTACTGTAGGAAAAAAACGAGTCTAATAATCTGCTTCTAATTCAGCTAAGAAAACCCTACTCTGCGGACCAGTTCTACCTTGTAACACATGCGACCGCCATGAGTCAGCATGAGACTTGATGGAAACTAACAATCCCAGCATTTCTACATTCATTTGCTCACAGACTCAGACACCCTAGGTGGTATGCATGATTAATGTGCTCAGCTGCTAACAAGTCCACCCCAAAGCATCTCCTCAGAAAGATGCAGTGATCTGTGTTGAAAATGTGATAGTGGAGAGTTCTACCTTGATGCACACGAGGTTGCCGTGGGTCAAGGCCCCTAACTTTTCATGAGAGGCTGTGACTTTGCTCCCAATAATGTCACACAAACTGGGAAGAGCTTCCGGTGCTGGGTAGACTTTGTGAGGATAGCAACATTCCCTGCATTCTCTTTCCCCAAATTCCATTGGCTCAGCTCTACCATGGGGATACTGGTAGCTTCCTTGTAGGTTTATTGTGAGAATTATACAGCACCTGCATCAAGCCTCACACAGTGTAAATGGTGGGGAATTCTCAGTTATTCCTACTCACCCTGTGACAAAGCAAGAACCAGCTGCTCCAGACCCACATTCTTAGACATTGAGAGAGATGGTGCCAGACAAACCGTACTCCTCAGAATAGGTGGATGACACAAATTTCTTTCATTGTCCAAGAGGGATGGGATGAGGCCCTCACTTCATGCAGGCCTTCAAGGACACGGTTAGTACTTTTCAGGTCGTGCCTCCACTATACTAGAGCGAGCATCTGGCTCTCATAGGGACCAGGCATGACTTGTATTTCCAGGGCCCTCGTTCAGTCACGGGGTTCCACCTAACCACAATGGAAGCTGAGAAATAACATCTAGCGAAGAGTTCAGGAGGAAATAGAAACCGAGTTGGGTGAAACTTGACAGTGTCCATCGCACCTACCTCACGTAACGCGTATGGAAAGTGCTACAGCAGTGGTAAGCTGACATAAGCTACAGAAGAGGTTGGTGCTGATGAGCAAGACAGGGAGTTTCTGAGTATCCTTAGAAGTGCTCAAACATGCAAAAATTCTAGGGTGAAAAGAGTTGAAATAACACTAGAAAGTCATCCTTTCTGGAGACGAGACGCCTGAACATAACTAGGCTCTCTTGCTAACTCTCTCTCTCTCTCTCAAGCTCTCTTCCCCACCTGTATTTTAAAAATACACGACCATAATTATGAGCTTCTTCCCATGCTCCAGGGAAGCTAATGTCATGCTGACAACCCACTGAACTAACTGGAGAGCATGTGGAGGGAAAACGTGTCCCAGGTCACAGTGTGACATGCACCGGATGCCTTCGGCATTTGAGGATCCCTGTGGCTTGTCATGACAGACAGAGAGCACGATGCAGCTTGCACAGGCTTTGCTATTCCAAGGAGAGTACATCAGGAGTGCTGTAAGACTGTGCAAATTTCAACTTAGTCCAGTCCTGGACTGAACCCTAGCTCCTCCTCCTCCTTTCTACCAGGCATCATCTTTCTGCCTCATCTCGACTGGCAAAGCCCACGTTCCGTGTCTCCTGTCTTCCTTTCCAAGGAAGTTTCAACCTAGTCCACGTGCATGTGCTGGGTAGTCTCCTCGTAGCTTTTGCTTTTAAATGAGCTTTGCCCGTAAGACGTTTACCCCAAAGAGAAAGCAAATAAGCAGCTGATGCTACTGTGAGGTGCGATCCCGTTGGTGCCCAACCTCACGATTGCTGCTCCGCTTGAGCCCATTGTTCTAAGCACCGTGTCAATCCACCTTCTCAAGAGCCTTCCTCTTTCCCCCTGCAGCTCGACTTTACCAAGCAGGAGGCCCTTGCCCAGAGGCCGGTCTCTCCTGAAACATGTGTGACATGGAGTCTCGTCACCCTTCCTTCTATGGCGCTTTCTGGCTATACTTCTGCCAAGAAAGATCTGTTTGTTCTTCTGGCAGTTCACAATACCCTCAATATTTCTCGCCAGCACATAATTCAAAGGCATGGACTCTTTTCCAGTCTTCCTTATTCAAATAATCAGCTAGAACATAGCAATCACACTGGTCAGTCAAGCAGTTCTTGAACCAGGACAAACCTTCAGTGCACTCTAAAGAATTGAATCCAGATTTCCCAGTGCATGGAAGTGGAGTGGTGCAGAAACTTCGAGGGAGACTTATGAACAAAGATTAGAATTTGAATTCTATACAATTGAACTACAGGAGCATATATACAACTGCTGCATGTAAGCATGGTAGTTTTTACTGTCTTTTGCAATGTAGATTTCTGGTAGGGTGTAAAGAAGATAGAACTCCACTATCCCATGTTTTCAAATGATAAAATAAAAGAGTTGTATGTTCTCCAAACTTTCAACTTCTAAAGATTAAATTACTCCAAGAGAGTAAGGTAATTATCATTACTTTTTTTTGTCTTGTGTTTTTGGCGTATTATTTAGTGTTCATCTTCCTGTGGTGGCTTACATGTTGCTATGATGCTGGGAGCTAGGAAATTGGTACTTTAAATGTGACCAGGGTTACACATGGTAGGCAGATTTCATCAGAGCTTCCAGACTAAGACAGAGTGAACTATTACTGGAAAAAAAAGTCCATTGAAAATCCTAGAAATCTGTCTAATTGAATGCCAGCAGATAAGCCCAGCAAGTTGAACAGCACTCAATATGACCAGTGAAGTCTAGCCTTCTCAAAGTAGAATAGACCTTACTGACATGGTTGGAGCAAAGCTTTTCAGGCCTTCATTTGAAAATGTGTCATGTCTCAGAATGAGCAGAAAGAGCTGCAAGCATCCATTTATAATCAAAATGTGGAATATATACAGTATAAATCTAGGAAAATGGAAAATTGTCAAAAATGAAATGGAATGCATAAAGATCAATATCCTAGGCATCAGTGAGGTGAAATGTGACTGGTATTGGCAATTTTGAAATGGACAGTCATATGCTGTACTCAACCAGCAATAGGAAATTGCAGAGAAATGGCATGACAGTCATTGTACAGAAGTGAATTTCAAAATCTAAGCTAAGGATAGCACTGGTTTAAGGAAAATATCCATGCATCTACAGGGAAAACCAGTTAATGTGACTATTATACAAAGGTACACACCAACCACAAGTACCACAGGTCAGAAATTAACCAAACATGCAATCAAATGCATAGACAAGTAATGGCGATTGGAATGCATGTTGGAAACAGGGAAGAAGGATCAGCAGTAGGAAAATATAGACTTAATGAGAATAATGAAGCTGGAGATGGCATGGTTGAATTTTTTTAAAATGGCTTCGTTGAAAATGCTTTTTTCAACATAAATAGCTACTATCTCCTTATGTGATACCAAATGTAATACACAAAATGTAATACACGGGAAAAAATCCTACTACATATGTGGAAAGAGACCACAAAGGAGCTCAAGCTCATCAGTCAGAAAAAATACAGCCAGAATGCTCCTTAGAAACATGCATGGTGAGACGTCATTCCCCGTGCTCTGGGCAGGTCATCAGAGCGGAGGTTGCCATGCTTGGTAAAGTGGAGACTTCCTGGAAAATGATGTCATGGTTGGTAGAGAGGTAGCCTAAAGAGAAAGATCTTTGACAAAATGGATGAACACCGTGGTTGCAATAACTGTACAATAAACTATTAGACCCAAACCTATTATGGGCTCAACAACTATTATGAGGCTGGTGGAGGCGTGTGTTCTTCTGTTGTACGTAGGGCAAGTTGAGTTGGAACTGAGTTAACGAGACCTAAGAACAGCCTCATTTTTACAGCTACTTTGGAAACACAATTGAAAGAGTGAGTGAGGAAAGCTGCCACTCATTTGTCAATTTGGTGTACTGTGGTCACTTGCAAGTTGTCGTGATGCTGGCAGCGATGCCACCCTATTTCAAATACTAGCGGGGTCACCCAGGATGGACAGGTTTCATCGGACCTGAGAAAGTGGAGGGAGTAAGATACGGTTATTTGCTTATGAAAATTAGCCAATGAAGACATTGGGGTCACAATGGGTATGACTTGATGAAAGGCTGAAAGATGAGCCCCTCGGTTAGAAAGCACTCCCCAAAAGGCAAAATATACAATAGTCATGCAAATGGACTCAAGTGTGCCAACGATTGTAACTATGCAGCAAGATGGAGCGGCGCTTCAGTTCACCCGATATAAAGTTTGTCGTGAGACTCAACCAACTAGACAGCCCTAACAAGTGAGAAAAACAGGAAACATGGTTGATAAATATAAAGCTGTTAATCCATGACATGTTGGAACCTATCAGTCTTACTAAGTAGCTCAACAGTGTGCCTTGAGGTTTTTTACCCCCTTTATATTTGTTTCGTTAGATGCCTAGAGTCCATCCCAGTGAGTGGCAGAAAATGAAACACTGCGCTGATGTGTCCATCCTCACCCTGGTGATGGGTAAGCCCCCTGGTGCAGCCACTGTGAATTCATCTTGCTGTGGGCCCTCCTCTATTAGGTGAGAAGAGACGAAGTAACGTGTCCAAAATGTAGGAGACAATGATTCCTTGTCAGGAGAAACCAAGTAAAATGTCCAAATTGTAGGAGACGACGTATATATATATTTACCCTATGTACAAGAGAATGAAACAATGCCCCAGCTCCTCCTTAGAAGCAAGGACGGCAACAGTTTGTCTTCCGTGCTTTGGGCAGGTTACCAGGAGAGACCAGTCCCTGGACAGGGACATCGTGCGTGGTAGAGTAGAGAGGCAGGGCACAAGAGGAAGCTCCCGGCTGATAGGGATTAGACACAGTAGCTGCAACAATGGGCTCAAACATAAACAACCACGTGAAGAACGTGCAGAACTGGGCAGTGTTTCATTTGGTGCATGTACGGTCACTATAAGTCAGAAAGAACTCAACAGCACCTAACGACAATTTAAATTTTTTTAAGAAAATAAATAAAAAGAAGTACAGATATCCTCCACTTTCCAAAAAGTTCATTTTTTGCCACATTTTATGGAAAAACTACATTAACATCTCCAAAGAGGATTTCCACTTTCACACAAAAGGGGTGGGAATGAAGAGCAAAACCAGCATTAAGCACTTGTTTTGCAGCAGTTATTAAAGAGGTAGTCCCCACCCAAGTCTCAAAAATGATGTCATCACCCGGTTGCTTCCCTTGGAGCTGTGATCAGCATCTCAGCATGAAGCCTCCATAGCGTTGAACTATTTGCAAAAACTATACCAAACAAACACGCGGCCATCGAGTCCATTCTGACTCTAAGATCGGGCAGAATCGCTCTGTGGGTGTCAGAGACTGTAAATCTCCCTGTAGAGCAGCAGAAAATCTCATCTTTCTGCCTTCGAGCTGATTAGTGGCTTCCATAGTGATCTTGCCATAGTGAGCAACCACGACACCACCAGTCTCCCTGGTGAGAACTATATATTGGTATAATTTCAGATTTTTTTGTTATTGGTATAATTTGGTAGGCATTTGTGGGATCTGGGACTGCATAAAAATATTTTCATATAAAGTAGTCCAGAGGAATTACTGGGAGCTGATGAAGGTGGAACATCTTAATGGGACAGGAGGAAAGTAAGATAAAATAGAGGAAAGAGCTAGGAGGCAAAGGACATTCATAGAGGTATAAGTAAAGGCATGCACATATGTAAATATATTTATGTATAATGACAAAGACACAGTTCTAGGTGAATATATTATGTTAAATAACACAGTACCAGATGGACATTGGGCTCTACTCAGTACTCCCTCAATGCAAGAACACTTTGTTCTGATAACCTGGCATTCTGTGATGCTCACTTTCCCAACAAGATCACTGAAAACAAAATGAGGGCATAAGCAAATGTAGTAAAGAAAGCTGATGGTGCCTGGCTATTAAAAGATGCAGCATCTGGGGTCTTTTTAAAGGCTTGAAGGTGAACAAGCACCATCTAGCTGGGAAGCAACAAAGTCCACATGGAAGAAACACACCAGTCTGTGTGATCGTGAGGTGTCCAAGGAAGCAGGTATCAGGCATCAGAAGACCCAGAACAATCAATTAGAAGGAGGGAAATGGGTACAGTAGACACCTAAAGCCCATCTGTAGACAATTGGGCATCCCCTCACAGAAGGGGCACAAGGAAGGAATGAGCCAGCCAGGGTGCAGGATAGCACTCATGAAACATACAACATTCTTTTAGTTCTTTAATGATACCTCCCCTGCGTGGCGTCACCCCACCCCCACCATCATGACCTCAATTCTACCTTACACATCTGGCTAGACCAGAGGATGAGCATGAGTACAAATGAGAGCTCTTGACAAACAGAATCCAGGACAGGAACAATAATGGGAGTAGTGATACCAGGAGGGTAGGTGAAAGGTGGGGGGAGAATGGGAAACCAATGCAAATGATGGATGTACAACACACACACACCACCACCACCACCAAGGAGGCGAGCAACAGAGACATAGGTGGAGGGAGATATCGGTTGGCATAAGATATAAAAATAATTACACTTTATAAACTATCAAGGGTCCATGAGAGAATGGGTGGGGGAGGGAGGAAAAAATGAAGAGCTAATACCAAGAGCTCAAGAAGAAAGAAAATGTTTTGAAAATGATGATGGAAACATGTGTACAAATGTGATTGGCACAATGGATATACTTGGATTGTTTTAAGTGCTAGAAGAGCCCCCAATGAAATGATAAAAATATTTTATGTAAATTAATGAAGATCGCTCTTCACTTCACTCTCATTTGACTTATGAAGTTTCATGAGGAAGTTGTACTTTCAGATCAAGAGAAACTTGTATTTTTCAGCCCGAAGCAAAACCAAAGAAAGTCAGGGGCTACCTGTATTGGCTCTCAGGGGATCCAGGGCAAATAAAGCCCTCAGGTACAGAAATGGGATTATGGATACCAGGAGAGTAGTGGAAAGGTGGAGGGAGGGGAAAGAAAGGGGAAAGCAAAGAAAATGATCAACCTATAACACCCCACCACCACCACCACCAAAAAAAAGGGAGACAAACGACAGAAATGTGGGTGAGGGAGACAGCAATTGTTATAAGATATTAAAATAATAATAATTTATAATTTATCAAGGAGTCACAGGAGGGAAGGAGGAAGGAGGGGAAAAAAGAGGAGCTGATGACATGTACAAATATGCTTGATTGTTATAAGAGCTATAAGGTGTCCCTGCCCTATCTTCTGAATCCCTGCCAATTTTGGAAGATATAAAATACTATATTAATATATCCATACGGTGCCTTATGAAACAAAATGTGATTCTTGATACCCTGTCCTATAATTAATTGAAATCCAGAAAGCCCTTTCATGTCCCATGTTACATACTGATTACTAAGCTATTTGGGACTAAATGGAGAACTAGACAAGGAGCAGCAAGAAAGAGGAAGGGCCTCAAGGAGATGGATTGACACAGTGGCTGCCACAAAGGCTCGGGCATAAGAAGAATTGAGGCTGGTCTGTCCACGAGGCCGCTATGGGGCGTATCAACTCCCTGACACCCAACCACAACAGCAGAGAAATTCTTACGAGGCTTACTCATTAATGAAATAGTATTTAAGGTGCTAATGCCAGATTATAATTTTTTAAAAAAACAGCACTGTACTACCATCCAATCAATTCCAACTGCATAGAATGCCTTAATTAACTGCCTGCGATTCCCAGGCTGTAGAGCTACCCGGGAGCAGAAAGTCACTTCTTTCTGCAGGTGGGTTCCAATTTCGCCTGTAGTTAGCAGTCCAACTGGCAACCCACTAGGCCACCAGGGCCTTTTCCTTATCAGATCATCGGAACAAAAAACAGACAAAACCACAGCCATCAAGTGGAGTCCAGCTCATTCTGTGAGTCTGTAGGAAACGTAGAACTGCCCCTGTATGGGTTCCAGAGACTACATCTGGAGGGGATACTGGAGCAGAAGGCTCATCTTTCTTCACACAGTGGTGAGGAACTCTGATCTTGGGGTTAGCAGCACAAGTGAGTAACTCACTAGTCCCCAGGGTCCTAGTTATTCATATACCCTGTGAGGAGTTACAAAATGTTAAACTGCAAGGATAATGTATGCAGAAAGAAGTTTTTCTAGGAACTGAAATTGTGTGAAGCGCACACGATATGACTTGGTGATTTTAAAAGGGTGAAGTGGCTGTAATTCCATCTTGAAGCTTTGCAGTCTTTTTATATATATATATAGTTTTCAGTGATGACTTTAAGGAATTGCACAGGAAGGAGTGAATAGTGAGTGCCCAGAAAAGCTGTTCTACAACAGTCAAGAAATCAAACTGGAATTCAAAGAAAAGGCTTTCAAAGAACATAGAGAATCGCTTTTATAAGAATTCACAAAAGGAAAAAAAAAAAAAGAATTCACCATGGGGGTTGGGGAATGACTGGAGAAGTCTTGTGGGGCAAACCCCTTTCTTTCTTTTCAAGAGATTCCTGGAGAAGGTGTCTAACAAGAACACCACAGGGTCAGATCAAAGCCACGTGGCTCTGCCTACACGTCGTTTCGGTGAGAAATTTTCCAGGTCTCTACAGCTTCAAAAAAACAACAAGCGGGCAGCCTTCCCGCGTTCACAGGCTCTGCCACCTAGTGAGGGCAGGGCGGGCCACTTCTCCCCACAGCTGCTGGCGATGCCATGTGACCAGGCGCTGCCAACTAACTCCTTTTATGGAGAGAGGCTGGATGCTTCGCGGTTCCAACTACCCAAGGTCCCTCCCACCCTAAGCCGCTGCACTCACCCGACTCTGACCCGGGGGCGCAAGGCCCGTGCGCGCGCCCTTAGAGACACAGCCACCTTCCCCCACTCCCCCACTCGCTGTTGCAATCACCTACCCCCTCCCCCAGGTAAAAAAAAAAAAAGAAAGAAAGAAAACCTCATTGCCATCCAGTCAATTCTGACCCATAGCGACCCGACAGAGGTGCTCCAAGGTGGGTCACCCTTCTCAGAACCTGAAAGTTGCAAGCAGCAGGCAGAAGGAACGAGAATTAGCAGCAGAGCGGGGGACTGGCTTTCAGCGCTCGTCCCAGCCGTGCGCTTCAGAAGCGGCTCACCAGATGCCGCGGAGAGCGTGAGCGCTGGCTAGCAGCCCTGCCGACGGCCTCCGTGCACCTTCCGCGAGAAGGAAGCCAGACACCCGAAGCTAGGCGACCCAGCGTCGGAGGGAAGGCGAGAAACGCTACCAGACGCCCCCCGGCGGCGCTGCGCGACTCCGCAGCCTGAAGCCCCGCCTTCCGCTCGCCCCTAGCCCCGCCCGCTTCCCGTTAGAGCCGCGGCCGGCTGCCGGGGAGCGCCACGCCCCTTCCAGTGCAACCAATGGGAGCCCGAGCCGCGCCGCCGGTCTCCGCCTCCGCCAGGGAAATTTGAAGCTGGCAAAAAAGTTTGTACAGAGGCTGGAACGGCCGAGCGGAGCTCGCTGCCGGCGGGTGGGAGAGGAAGATAGATGATGATTGGCCCCACGTTAGAGCCCCAGGTCGAGAGGACCCTGAGTCTTCCCCAGAGCACCCGCAGCGGCTGCGCCGGCAGCCGGCAGCCCCGGTAGCCCTGCGTGCTTGCGGCCGACTGGAGAGGGAGGCTGTCGAAGCCGGGGCAGAGCCTCCCGGTCGCCAGCGCGCGGCCGCGCACCTGAACGGACACCTGCGGCCACCACAGAGCCGAGGCTTCAGTTTGGGAGGGGACAGAAGTAAAACAAGAGACCCCAAAGCGGCCTTCACAGTACCCTGGCACTGCCCCCTCCGGTTCTCCAAAATTGTTGAAGGCTGGCCGTTCGGAACCCAGTTCCGGAAAACCGGCAGCCGCCGAGGCGCGGCTCTGCGGAGGCAAAGGCTTGCCGGCTGGGGACTGAGCTGGAGGTGGGCTGCGTGGAGGCTCGTCCTGCCCGTCGGAGAGGCGGTCCCCGGGACCCACGAGGCTGGCCCGGCCGCTGCAGGTGAGATGGCGCTGGGCGCGGGGCAGAGAGCGCGGTGACCCGGCGCTCCCCAGGGCAGTCCGCGGGGCGAGAGCGCGCGCTCCTACTCGACGTCCGCCAGCGCCTCCTTTCCAGGAGCACTGTATTGCCCAGGCTTCTGTGGACGCTAACAATAGGCAGCCACTTGCCTGGAGGCCTGGCTGGGGGGG
>PVJH01002677.1:0-18710 GCA_004026705.1 Nesogale talazaci | reverse complement strand
CCTCGCACCACCCGCTACCGCCATGGCCACCCCGGAGGCCAACGTGTCCGCCTCCTTTCTCTCTGACGGTCGGAGCCACCCGGTGACCATCCCGGCGGTGATGTTCATCTTCGGGGTGGTGGGCAACCTGGTGGCCATCGTGGTGCTGTGCAAGTCGCGCAAGGAGCAGAAGGAGACCACCTTCTACACGCTGGTGTGCGGACTGGCCTTCACCGACCTCCTGGGCACGTTGCTGGTCAGCCCCGTGACCATCGCCACCTACGTGAAGGGCCAGTGGCCCGGGGGCCAGGCGCTGTGTGAGTACAGCACCTTCATCCTGCTCTTCTTCAGCCTGTCGGGCCTCAGCATCATCTGCGCCATGAGCATCGAGCGCTACCTGGCCATCAACCACGCCTACTTCTACAGCCACTACGTGGACAAGCGGCTGGCCGGCCTCACGCTCTTCGCCGTCTATGTCTCCAACGTGCTCTTCTGCGCGCTGCCCAGCATGGGCCTGGGCAGCTCGCGGCTGCAGTACCCGGACACCTGGTGCTTCATCGACTGGACCACCAACGTGACGGCGCACGCCGCCTTCTCCTACATGTACGCGGGCTTCAGTTCCTTCCTCATCCTCGCCACCGTGCTCTGCAACCTGCTCGTCTGCGGCGCGCTGCTCCGCATGCACCGCCAGTTCATGCGCCGCACCTCGCTGGGCACCGAACAGCACCACGCGGTGGCCGCCGCCGTGGCCTCGGCCACCAGCCGAGGCCACCCGACCGCCTCCTCCCCGGCCCTGCCGCGCCTCCGGGACTTTCGCCGCCGCCGGAGCTTCCGCCGCATCGCGGGCGCCGAGATCCAGATGGTCATCTTGCTCATCGCCACCTCCCTGGTGGTGCTCATCTGCTCCATCCCTCTGGTGGTGAGTGCCGGGGTCCGGGGCCCTCTCCCTCCCTTCCCTCCCTCCCTCCTACCCTCCCTCCCTCCCTCCGGGTGGAGCCTTCAAGGCTATTGCTGAACCCCGCTGAACCCAGAGCTGGAGCAGGTCCCACCTCCACTCTGGCCTGCTCCTATCCAGACAGGTGCATTTCCCACCCACCTGGAGTTTCTTTCATCCCCGGAAGCTAGGTTTCCTTTCTCCCCCCAGCTGGCAGCCCTTCGCTGCCTGACATTGGCCTGGAGCCTGCCTGCAACCTCCACTCACCGTCCCACGTGGAGGGCAAGGCTCAGTAGGGTGACAGGCCTGTCCTCCATGCCTGAAGTGAACCAACAAGCCTGGGCGGCCATCTCTGCTTTGTACACAGTTCCGTTGGGAGAGTGGGTTGGGGAGATTTGACATATGTAGAATGTTAGACTTTTAGAGCTTTACTAGACTTTTAGAGAGATTTACGAGGACCTTGAAATTTAAGTACAGAGTGCCATTTTCGAGAAACTGAAGGGGAGACCTCGTTGGTTTGATTGCCAAATCAAAACCCCAGCGTTCTTGGTAAACCTAGACCCACCTGACTCTCTGGGAAACCTAACACATGTAAGAAAGATGACATGCTGACTCCCCTTTCAAAAACTTTTAATTTGGGCCATGGCCCAGTATCCCAGTTCATGTTTGAATCCACTTGGTTTTCATCGGCAGACACCTTCTTTAAAAGTACCTTTGAAAAATAATAATAATAATAATAATAACGTTGGGGCTAATTTTGCAAATCTACACTGCCTGTAGATAACTTCTACAATATACTAGAATATACTAGAAGCAGGCAAGCAGCTCCGTGTTAATATTTTTGTCTAGAAAAGCAATCAACTCTGTCTTTTCCATCTCTCCAAACTCGGCACTGCTGGGAATTCAAAACCACCAACTCAGAAAGAACTAGCTTTCTGCGTTGGCGTTCGTTGTGAGCAAGAGAAAGGGTACTTGGAGCGCTCTTCTTCCTCTCTGTCCCTGATTAGCACTAACCAGCAGCCTTTCTTTGTAAAAATATACTACCTCTCTGATAAAAAGTGACTTGAAACTGGAAGGACGTAGAAGTGGCTGGGAGCCAGCATACAGTAGCTTCTTGCCAGTTTGTTTTAAACAGAAGTAAATACAATTGGCCAGGAAAGCCTTTAAACCATTCCAGGACCCAGCACGACTTAGAGTTAAGTCACACTGGAGCTACATAAATGTATTTTACTGTCTGTAATGGCGTCTCAGAATAAAGTGAGGTTTTGAGAGAAACAGTCAAGTTCCTGCAGGAGGGGCCCCCATTCACGGGTCTCTGTCTTAGGTTTGACAGAACAGTGAATCCCAAAGTGAGTGTCTGTTATTTACGGACCCTTCCTTTAAGGACCTGAGGCATTTGAAGGTTAACGGGGCCTGCACCTACATTTTCAATAGCTAGGCTGGAGGTATCATGTCAAGCTACCGATCACCACATAGACACACGCAAGGGGTTTTCCCCCAGCTTCTCGAGAGACATAAACAGCTTAATTCATCCTGCGGTAGACCTGGCCCCAATCTATTTATCACCGAGCTTTTGAAATTACTTGAGAAGCTGCAGTCAAGAAATCGTAAGAGTTTTGTATGTTGTTTCCAAGGTATCCACATTTAAATAAGGAAAAAATACTACCCACTAGGTATATAATCAAATATGGACAGTAAATAGGAAGTAGTTTTGCCCCGTAAACAGATACCAGGTAAGATGTTATGGGGTTGATGAAGCATTTGCAGCCACTGTAAGAAGTAAGTGACCAAAAAAAAAAAGAAGTGACCATATAAGTAGTCTTAGCTTCAGCTTCTCACCTTTAGTTTGGCTCATTTATAATCCAATTCTCCAATTAATTTCCCTGTAAATGAGTGCTACTTCGGGAGGCGGTCTCTATACTTCCCGCCCACCCATAATGCAGCACTTCTCAAAGAATCTTGTTCTCCCTCACCCTTATTTTCCTTAGCTTATCTTATAATTCTTTGGGGTTTTTTTCATGCCTCCCATATTCACATTGTGACACGAGATGAAAGCTTATGAAGCTCTGACATTGAAAGCAGCTGGACCTACTTTCGGTTCCAAGGAAGGAATAAAATGCCTAGTTGAACTTTATCAAATCATATGCTGCTGATCTGATTTGAGGAAATTCAAATCCTCCAGCTATTTTGGAGAGTTTAACAATGCAAATAGGGTTGACTTGGCATTTCAAAATCTTGACAAGTAGGGAAATGGGCAGCTTCGGAAAGCAGCAAAACATTGGCATAAAATTTGGGGTCCAGGGGCTGGGGGGGGTGGGGTGGCCAATAGAATGTAGTGGCCCTTGGAGGATGATGGCTATTAAATCTAATATAAAAAGTGAGTTTTATTTTTGTTATCCACTATATGTACATAAATGTCATAAGAAGAAGCTAAGCTAGGTATGGAAAGTTGAGAAAAAGGTGGAAACTACTTGTGGTATAAGGAACTGTGCCAGGCCTGCAAAACTCTCTGAAGAGGGCCATAATCAGTAAGTGGAGAAATATAAGTAGAATCTTCAATGAGCGTGGTGAGACTTAGCAGGGGGCACTAATGCAGTCCATTCTTCTCTTTTGGACCAGGCTAGCATGCTTTTTAAAGACAAGGGAGGCTGAAGCAACCTTAAGAGTTCACACGTCACACAAAGGGAATACATGCTTTGGGAAGATGTAAGCAAGACATCTTCAAAGAGCCAAGTAGCTAGATCTGCACGACTGCCTAATTTTGTAATTACCACAGTGGAGGATAAACACGCTAACCAAATATTCTGCCTCAGGACCAACAGTTACAGAGTAGGATTTAGAAAAGCATGACCTCTGTGTGTGTGTGTGTGTGTGTGTCTCTCTCTCTCTCTCACACACACACACACACACACACACACACACACACACATACCAGCACAGGCTGTATTTCTTGATTTGTTTCTTTTCTTTCTCCTGACTCTCAAGTAGCAAGAATTCATCTCTGTCAGGGATGGAATGGCCGATAGGATCAATCTTGTGCCTTATTTGAATAAAATGCATGCCCTTAGGAAAACAGCTTCCTGTGAATGGATATTTGGTACTTTTTATAAACTAGCTGTCTCAATAAAGTTTTCACCAGCATGAGTATGCAAAGGTTTACAAAAGCAGATGGAAACTTGGTAAACAGATGTACTTTTGTTTACTGAAGCCGCACTGGATGCAGTCATAAAGCACAAGTGAGGGTACTTCAGATGAGTGGAAATCACCTTCATAGACACAAGATTAATGCCATAAACTCAAGTATTATGACAGCAAAACCTGAAGGGTTTTTTGGTAGTATATTTAAATAAAATTGACTAAATTTTAAAATAGCAGTTTTTCTTCATACTATGAAATTGCAGAACAGATAATACCAAATACTATGAAGATTACAGAGGAACACATAAAAAATGTAAGACATTTCCCCATCTGACATGCTGAGTCCCAAAAAAGCACCAGGAGAAAATTTTTTGGCCCACTCCCCGCACCTCAGGTTCCTTAGCTGGTGGATGAAAAATCTTAATCTTCTCACTACTTTCTGGGTGACTGTGGTGAGCCATAGTCTAATTCTCTTTGCACTGAGCTTCACAGGCCTGTCAAGATGGTCTCAGTGGGATCTGTTTCTCTAAAGCTGAAGTGGCTCTCCTGTTAGCATGCTGGAAGTGAGAGTTGAGAAAAGAAATACTCTAGAAAGAAATGTCCAGGTAGATAGAGACCCTACACCAAATGATCATCCGTCTGTAACCCACAAGGACCAACTTGATCTTTTACATTCACACTCAGTCAAGTACTCTTTCCACTAACCTTCCTTAAAGGTGTGTGTGTGTGTGTGTGTGTGTGTGTGTGTGTGTGTGAGAAGAACTTCTAGTAACAGCTGTGTCAATTTTGGACTCTTCACAGGGCAGTTAGATAACTGTGCACACACATTAATACCTTTTATGTGCTTAGAACAGAATGAGAAGCCTGCACGCACAGGATCCTGTCATTTACTGGAAAGCATTATGATGTTAACAGTTAATTACTAAATCTGTCATGTCAGGATTTCTACGTTCTCCTTCACTTAGACATTCTGCGCACAGATTTTTCTGGAGCAGGAACTGTATGGTGGTGATACCGTGTCATTAGCCATAGCCCACGTTACCTCTATGCTGTGGTTTGCCAATTATTGATCTCCTCCTTGAAGGCCAAGTTTCCACAAATAGATTTCAGAAAAGGCAACAGTCAACTGGTATATTAGCTGCTAAGACTTTAACCATTTAAACATAAATGCTAAGAAGCAGAGCGGGGATTTGAGCAGAGGTCACTTTAATTTCCAAAATTTGGTATTTTACCCCTACAAGATGCATCAATGGCCCAGTCGACTCCCAAGCATGCTGACTCTGGGTGTCAGAATCGAACTGTGCTTCATAGGGTTGCCAGTGGCTGGTTTTTCAGAGTTATGGCACCAGGTTTTGTTTCCCAAGATGCCTCTGGGAAGACTCAAACATTTTTGGAGCAGCTGAGCACCTTAAACATTGGAGCCATTCAGGGACAAGACTATCCTCCGTTAAAGCTTTGTGGTCGTCACTTCTTATTTGGAATCTGTCCCTTTTTCCAAGTTATGTTCCAAGGCTATGCCATTTATGTTCCTGAATTCCAATCTCGAATCATTCTCAGGGAATTTAGAACTCTGCCATAAACACCAGTATACGTGACACACCACATGCACAAATCGGGCAGCTGCTAAAAAGTAGACCATAGTTTTAAAATGGGGAGAGTACGTGGGTTTTCTGTTATTGGTGTTCAGAGAACTCTTTTGAGGTATTTCCCCCCCTGACTCCGAGGTTCTGTTTTACCCACAGGACACTCTCCCAACACTAAGAACGAACTGAAGATGTTTATTCTGTGGAGCACTGAGGGCCTATTGGCCAGGAATTCCCCCGAATCACTTTCATCTACCCACGTGACACTTCCAGTGCTGCTCTGGCTATTTCCAGCTTGCTCTGGTTCTCCCCCGCGCAGTCTGTCAAGTCGCCCTCAAAGTAAAGCAGAGGTTGATGCCTTTTTATCAAATATTATGAAACGGATGGTGTTCCCCGTCATCTGTTTGCTCTCTCTCCTCTCTCTCATCCCTGTGGAGGATGTATTCTAAAGCACGGACATTTGACCATCTCTGGAGAATGCATTTCCCTCAGTTTTGATTTCTGGTCACCCCTCCGAATCCTTTTACTGCCCTGTGAGTTTCCCTTTACTGACAATAGCATTAAGTGGCCAGGGTCCGTGCGTGGCTTTTACCGATTGTAAGCGTCCCCTGCCCGCACCCCAAGGGACTTTTAGCGCATTCTTTAATCCAGTTTCCTGTCCAGCTCGGCTACAGTAATTGAAATAATTCTCAGCTGTGGATAAAGTGAGGCAAGGAGATGAGTCTTTCCTTGCCGCTCAGTATCTTTGGTTTAAAAGCCTCCGTCGTTCGGCTTTCTTTATTGTTCTTTTTTCTTTTCTTTTTTTTAGCAAAACCCGCTAAGTATTCTAAAAGGTCACAGAATTTTATAATAACTTACTAACTCCTGGCTGAGCCCTGGTGGCATAGTGGTTGTGTGGAGAACTGCGGTCCACGGGGTTGGCGGTTCAAATCCAGCAGCAGCTCTCCAAGAGCGAGCGAGGCTGGGCCTCCTACTCCCACCAAACGGCAGTGATGCCCCCCCCCCCAAAAAAAACTAAATAAATAAATAAATAATCAAAAAAATAACTAACTCCAAGGACATCTCTCAAACACTGCAAATCTCATTCTTTTAGTATCCATTTTAGCTGTTTCCAAATAATAATAATAATAATAAAATAATAAAACACAAATGCTTTCAGTTATTACTTTCAGTAAGAACGATCTTTTCTTTGAGGAGAAACAGCCAGGAACAAAACAATTCCGTGTTAAAGTCTCAGAAACGCACAGTTCAGAAGGAAGCAAGATTCCTCCCTGAAAAAGTGTACTGGAGGTTGCCCAGTGCCGCGGGGCCCGGGCCGGGCTGCGGAACCAAACTCCCAGTGGAGCAGCACTGCCCCCCAGAGGCGAAGTCTCAGGTCGGCCCGGACCCCACGGGAGCCCTGGGGCCGCTGCTGTGCACCAGGGGTTGGGCTGCTGGGGAGAGAAAGATGGGGCTCTTGGCTCCCACAACGAACCCCCCCCCCCCCCCCCCCCCCCGTTAACGATCCGTATGAGTCATGCGTAGTATGTGATGTGAATAAGATTCTTTATGCTTTTAATCATTAATTCCAGTGTCAGGAGATAATTCTTTAAGAAAAAACCAGCCTGGTGGAACAAAACAGAGGGTGTGAATCTGGAGGCCTGGGATGGATGATTAGCTAGATTAGATAGATAGATAGATAGATAGATAGATAGATAGATAGATAGATAGATAGATAGATAGATAGATAGATAGAAATATTCTGGGTTTCTAAAACCTTATCTGAGAAAAAAGAAAAATTTTGTAAATGTGAGGTCCCTCTCCATAGCAGAGGATCTCAATAAAGACAATTTCTTTACCAGTTTTTGTAAAAGTAAAAAGCTACTCATGATTTATCTTGGTATCATCATCCACCCATGGGCATTTCTAAAAGAAAATTTGGAAGAAGACATCCTCTTCTGTATATATACACATATATATCTACACACATATGTATATATATGCTGATATGTGTATGTGTATATAGACTATATATATATACTATTTATTCTACTTCATTCTCTATTTGGTCACCTTCCAGAAATCAAAGTATTAATTTCATCTTAATTATAACCATATAATCATTTTATTCTTCTACAAACTTTATAAGGTCATAATCTTTTATCCAAAACATTTAAGAGTTTCTGAGATTTTAGAAAAATCATTTAATAATGTCATCTGTAATGTGTAATATCCCGACTACCAGGACTGAGACTGAAACAAAACAAGAATATTCACAACAGTGTGACAGCCTATAAGTAATTTCAGTGTGTTCAGTCCAGGTGTTGTTACCAAAATAAATTTAGATCAGGTTTTGTAATTAAGTGAGTTCCCCAAACAGAGAAAAATGAATAAACAGCAACAAATGAACAACAGAAATCCCTTGATTAAGGATTATGGACCTGTAGCTGGTTGCAGTCTAAATTTCAGTTAAAGAAGAAAGAGAAAAACAAATACCCCTCTGTGATCCAGTAGCACCCAAGAATTACTTTCAAGAAGTCGAATTGTCAGGTTCATCATTTCTCTCTCTTTAAACACTTTAAGTTTCCTTTTATCCAAATTGTAATCATTCCGAAATATCTGTTAAACATCGCTCACTTTTCTTTTTTTATTTTTAATCATTTTATCGGGGGCTCATCCAACTCTTATCATCATCCCCCACTTCTTCAAAGAGAAACAAAGGAAGTGTAACCTATTTCTTGGCCATCTACATGCACCAATTAAATGGCTCCAGCTATTCTTTTAGGAGTTCTTCTTTCTCCAGTTTATGGTTCTAGAGTATCCTTTTCCCAAGCCTTTATTGTTTCCCAATCCTTTATTATTTCATAATAAAGGGCATGGAAAAATATGACAAGTATCTTAAGACAACTCTTTTCTTTATAAATTACAAATGGAGTTTTTAGATAAATGATCCCATTGAAATTAAAAGACCTTTTTTAATACTATTTTTTTTTAATTTTCATTTTATTTTTTCAGTACTACTTTAAGAATGAATTTAAGAATGGTCGCTTAACAGGCGTTTGGGCTTTTTTTGTTTTGTTTCTGTCTTTCTGGAGTAGGACTCAAATGACAGGCTTCCTTTGGTTTATTCATGCTCCGTTCATTGACCTTGCCAGATGTTAGCTTGCCATTTCATTCCCCCATAACTTTGCACATGGCTTTGCATGGATCTGAAAGGCTGTATCCCTCCTTCTGAATTTAGCAAACTCCGAGTCTTTCATGAGAGCTCATTGCAAGCTTCTTCTTCCGCTAGGAAGCGTCTTCGGATGTCCTCCGCTGCAGGTCTAGATTAGCTGTGTCTGTTCAGACCACTCCAGTTCATTCAATTACCATGCAGGGACAGTTGAGCTCCTTTCTCTTGAGAAACCTCTGTCGTCCAGGAGGAGTTTAAAAGATCCCATGTTGTTTTTGAGATGGCATAGTAGTAACGTGTTGGGCTGCTGACATCCATGTGCCAGTAGTTTCCATGGGAGAAAAATGAGGTTTTCTGCTGCGGTGAAGATTTACAGTCTTGAAAACTCAAAGGGGCTGTTCTCCCCATTCTGTCCAAATAGACTTATGGACAGTGAGTTTGGGAGTTTCAGTGCTACTTTTGAGGACCCCTGATAGCCTAGTGGGTTGCTAACCACATGGTGTGCAGTTCAAACCCACGGGTTGATCCCCAACGAAAGATGAGTCTTTTGATTCCCATAAAGATTTTCAGCCTCAGAAGTCCAAAAGGCAGTCAAAATGAATTAAGAGCAAAAAATTTTAGCTGCCAAATATAGGAACTCAAAACAGCTTTTGAGAGGTTTTTTTTTGTTTTTTTTTTTTTTGGTATACTTCATTTTTACTATACCACCTTACCTGCTCTTGATCCAAACGGCTCACAAAGTGCAAGGAGTTGTCAGCCCTACTGTGTGTCTCTGTTTGGATTTCACCACGTATCTAGTGCCTCAGAGCAGCAGAGGAAGGATGGATTCTGACTGGAGGTGCAGGATGACTTCACTGAGAGGCACTTGAGCTCTCAGTCTTAAGAGAGGTGCGGAACTACAGTTTTCATGCAGCCAGGAGTCAGTGAAGGTGCGGCAGTGCAATTGTCTAATCTGTTCTTTGTCCTCAAACTAACCTGATGGTAGTCGGAGGAAGGACTGGAGAGGGGAGCAACTGGATGTAGGAGGGCTAGCTTGGTACCTGATACCCAGGTTCCAGGAGAGAAGTTCAGTGTAAAGAACTGGACTGGAGAAGGTGTCCAATTGGAGGAATGACAAACAACCATACAACTAGGAAACAGACCCTTGTCTTGTAGGGGAAATTACAACTGATGTCTAGTTATTTGGGACGCCCTATGTAGGTAGTGATATTTACATCACTAGATTCACTAGAATCACTAGATTCTTCCTATTATTTTTAAAGAGGCGTGAGCTGTGTGGATGAGCTGGTGAGGTGTCTCCTGGGTTTCATTTAGAATTACACAACAACAGCTGAAATCAGGAAAAGACTGGATGGGAAAATTTTTAAAAATGGCTTCCCATCCAAATTATGAAAACGTTAAGACGCTTACAGAAATGAAATGGATAAAATGCTTGTCTAGAGGACTCCGGGCCTGCACTAGCTATACACACATCGATAGCATGTGGTGAGGCCATCTTTGATCTCAGGAAGACAAGCAGGGGGGCTTCAAGAAAAGTTGTGCAAGAAATGGAATTAAAATGTAAACTTTTGGAAGTCCCTTCATATACCAAAGATCATTAGGGAACCACTTAGTTGCACGGTTGAGGGCCAAGGCTAGTCTGCCTCAACTCATGCCAAGGCTGCAGGGTTTAGGGGTGCAGTCACCAGGTCTTCTCTGCCGCAAGCTCTGTGGGGACTGGCCTTTCAGTTAACCGCCAGCACTTGGTCTTAGTCAGTGTGCCACCATAGACTCAGTTCAAAGCCCGTGTTTTGCCCGAGGTCATCGCGCAGGCTGCACTTTTCTGGGCTTCTTCTTAACGTTGCAACGATAAACATGCCATTCGAGTGTGACGCCAGTCGTTCAAAGTCACCCTGTGGACCTCTCATCCTTACAGGTGCGGGTGTTCATCAACCAGCTCTACCAACAGCGGTTGGAGGAAATCAACAAGAACCCCGATTTGCAGGCCATCCGGATTGCTTCTGTGAACCCCATCCTGGACCCCTGGATATACATCCTCCTGCGGAAGACAGTGCTGAAGAAGGTGGTGGAGAAGATCAAGTGCCTCTTCTGTCGCATCGGGGGTGGCCGCAGGGACCGCTCCAGCCAGCCCTGCTCGGAAAGCCGCAGGGCCTCCTCCGCTGTGTCCCGCCACTCTCACTCCTTCGTCTCCTGGGAGCTGAAGGAGATCAGCAGCACCTCGCAGACCCTCCTGTACCTCCCAGAACTAAGCGACAATGGCCTCGGGGGCAGGAGTTTGCTGCCAGGCGTGCCTGGCATGGGCATGGCCCCAACAGACAGCACCTCACTGAGGACTTTTCGAATGTCAGAGACCTCAGAGTCCTCCCAAGGGCAGGACTCGGACAGTGTCTTACTGGCAGATGAGGTGGGTGGGAGCCGCAGGGCTGAGGCCGCCCCAAAGGGGGGCTGCCTGCAAGTCACATTCCCCAACGAACCACTGAACTTATCGGAAAAGTGCATATAGTGGGTAGGAAATGGGTGGGGAAAAATACAGCACTGCATTTGAACCTTATTAGATCCCGTGCAATAGACATAGACTTGACGCATCTATCTGTGCTCAGAAGGGCTACTTTCATCCTATGCGGCGCACAAGAGAACATCCCTGGCTTTTGAGCACTTTTTCGAACTCAGAATTCCATTCACATGTGTCCCAAGGACTGAAGCACATTGGTTGCCACACCTCCGTGCCACAGGACTGCTGCCGCCCATGAACCGGCTATGATCTGCCCTGTGCTTCCACGGGACAGGGCGGTGGCAGAGAGGTGGCTATTGTCATAGCAGTGGGAGGTCTCGCTCTGGCACCCAGCACAGGACCTGGTGTTTCTCACTGCCATCTGTCGATTCCCACTCCAGCACAGAGGGGAGCTGCCCCCGTGGTTGTCCAAGACTCTAACTCATGACAGGAGTAGAAAGCCTCATTTTTCTACTGAGGAGTAGCTGGTGGTTTCCAACTGCTGACCTTGTGGCCCCAGGGCTCCTGGGACCAGGTATTCTTAGAAGGGCTCTATTCCTGCAAACTATGAGACCTACCTTTGGGATGATTTACATGTCTCACTCAAGCATGAAAATGTGAATTTTTATTGTTGTAAATATGATTTAAAGTATTTAAAGTATTTTCTTCTCTATGAGAAGGTTTATTGTTAATACAAGGTATAATGAAATATGGCTACCCCTTTCCTCTCAATATAACCAGCTGAAGTTGAAGATCTTAGCTATTTTTTTCTTAAGCAAGTTCAGGCCAAAGTATTGAAAATTCAGTGAGATTACTATCTACAAAAGAGATATGCATTTCTAAGGAAATTCTAAAGAATAAAATATATACAGTACTTAAAACGTGAATATGTAGTATTCCAAATTATTAAACTTCTTTCCAAACGTGACTATATAGTCCAAACTATTAAACTTCTCACTTAGTGAGAAGTTTTATTTATCCCGAAAACTGTGATTTCAGGTAAGCCTAGCAAACATCCCGGTCATTATTTTCAAGTTTTTGTCCCACTAACTGGTACTTTTTTTAAAATGTACATAAATTTGTAGGAAATAGTCAATAATTGAAATGTGTCATAGAAAAGTAAAAAGACTGAGCTGCTTGTGTCCCCCAACCCTCTGGAGAAAAAGTGTGCATAGTTTTACTTTTCTAAGGAATGACATAGAAATACACTTCACGTTTTACGTCAAAAGCAAGCTGTGCCCTTATGAACTTTATTTTGAAATGTGGAATGAATGGCCTTTCATACATGTCCTAAGAGTTTATCAACAACAAGTTTTGTGTGATCCCCCAGTCAGAGTGTACACATATTTTAAGGACCTTTGTCAAAGAAATGTTAAGCATGTTTTGTTGCTTAAAGTGTTTTTGTGAATTTCTTGGTTGGTTGTAATGAAATTCTGAGCCTGATATTGATAGTGTTTTAAGAAGTTGAACCAACTGAAATAATTCTGGAGATTTTGGTAAATAAATGCACTCAAATGAGTTCCATATCTTCACTGTTAGAGAACTTGTGTGATTTGTGCTTGCTTTGAGTCATTCATTTCTACATCCTATTAGACTGGATTTTTTTTTTTTACTTTAGCTTTTCATTTTAAAATAATTTCAAATTTAGAGAAAAGTTATAAACTCTCACTCCATTTGGTGTAGAATGGTATGTAGAAACCAAGCGCTATGTCCTAAAGTATTCCTATTTTTTAATGCACCACCCAGAATCTGTAGTTGGTAACATTTTATCACATTCCTTCCTTCCTTCCTTTCTTTGGTAGTGGTTCTCAACCTTCCTAATGTTGAGACCCTTTACTACAGCTCCTCATGTTGTGATAACCCCCAACTATAAAATTATTTTTGTTGCTACTTCATAGCTGCAATTTTGCTTTTGCATGAATCCAGTGACCCCTATGAAGGGGACTTTCAACCCCCAAAGGGGTCATGACCCACAGGTTGAGAACTGCTGTTCTTAAGCATTGGCTCACATGGTGAAATTGAATATTTCAGAAGTTTGAACCAGATGCTCTTTTCTGCCATCTTTTCCTCAGTGGGCAATCACGTGCCATTAGATCTGCAATCAATGATAATGCATGACTGCTGACGTTACAGAGGGGCTCTGAGGGGAAGTACTCAAGTGGAAGCAACACCAAGTGGAAGTCCTCAAGGACACCCCTGGTTTATTCTTGCCACCAAATTGAATGAATCTGATCGACCTCCTCGATGTTAGAACCAATGTCCAAGAAATATAAGATCCAGAAGAGCAACAAAAATACCAAATGTTCACAGTTCTAAAGAATAAATGACTCAAACCAAACCGGTATAAAGGAGTAAATCTTGCAAGGCAGAGTGAAACAATTGTCCCACAATGTTTCCAAGGCTTTAATATTTATAAAAGTCCACTCTCATATCTTTCTCCCAAGGTACAGCCAATGGCTCCAAAGCAGTTTTAGGTAGCAGTCGAGCACTTTCTAAATATAAAAAAAAAAAAAAGAATGAGAGAGAACCTACATGTTCAAAAGATGAAGAGATGCTATCAGCTGTTGGAAAAGATGGGCTTTTAAAAATCTTGAGTTAATCATACTATTCATATAGTATTATAAGTTTGGAGTGATATCCAAAATGCGATATTGTGAGATGAAGACAAGACTTTTCCACAATTACATACTTGAAAATATTAAGCTATTTACCAGCATTTGGTGTAGAAGTTAAGTTATCTATTCTCCCTGGACCTCTCAGTTATCCGAGGCCTTTGCATGACTCACAGTAAAGCTGATTCCCCTACTATTGAGAATGATGGTTCACTTCAAGGGCACTGTCAATGACTCCTAATAAGACAGGCCTGTTTATCTACCCCAGGAGTCCGAGGCCTTCTCTCATCATATCTCTCTCACCTTAGTTACCTAGGTCTCCCTAAGCCATTATCACCATATAGCCCTTAAGACAGCCTTCTCTTGTGACGTGTTGTGAACGGTGGCAATAGGACTCATATGTCCCCAATAAGATTATTTAAATGGGGAAAATTAAAGTTCACTTTCTCTCCTGCCTCACTCCTGTCCCTGAGCGCCAGACGCTCTTGGTCCCTCTCCCTCATCATGTAATCCCTTCCCCTACTCTCCACGTGGACCGCCAAGCGGTGCGGAGGTGAGTATGCTACCCTGATGTGATAATATGTCTGACTTACTGTTTCTCTTTCTCAAGCTCTCTATATTGTTATAATAAATAATAATTATCGCTGTACAGCTGCACCTGTTGAACCCGTAATGTGTGTATTAGAAGCTGGCCTCTTCTGATATGATATAATTCACTATATCTATACATGGGTTAGCCAAGAATCAATCAATTCAAAAACAACAACACTATAACTTTTGACATTTTAATTTATAATTTAAAACTATCACAAAGAAAAAGTAAAGGTGAGTTAACTTCTGAATTCAGAATGAGATGATACCAAACTATACAAATCTAGGTTAAAACACTAACTTCTTAATGAATTTTGAATTGCACTGATTTCAAAACCAGAAATAATATTGATATAAATAATATTAACATCCTTCATGAACCTAAGAGACATAGAAGTCTCAACAAATAAAATGTCATTTGGATCATGCTATAAATAAAAAGCATAACATTGACTAAAACTCAGAGTTTATTGCAGGAATGCAAATTTGCCTTGTCGCTTGCTGTCATTTTGTGGCATTGAGTCCTTTCCAGGCCATTAACGACCCTGTCTGTGCACAACAGAAGCAAACACTGTCCAGTCCTACCCCTTCCTCACAATGGCTCCATGCTTGCGCTCATTACTGCAGCGATGGTGTCAGTCCATCTCACTGAGGGCCTCGCTTCCCTTCACTGTCCCTCTGCTTTACCAAGCATGCTGCCTTCTCCAGGGACTAGTTTCTCCAACATATCCAGCACTCTGGCTGTACTTCTTCCAAGACAAATCCATTTGTCCTTTAATGACTTCATGGTACTTTGAATATTCTTTGCCAGCACCACAATTCAAAATCATCACTTCACCAGTACTTTTTCTGCAATGTACAACTTTCACATGCATATGAGGCTTTTGAAAATATCATGGCTGAGGTCAGGTAATACCCTTGCTTTTCACACAGCAGATTTACCTAGTACACTTCATCTTTGGATCTCTTGAGTGCTGCTTCTATGAGCTCTAATTGTGGTCCAAGCAAGATGAAATTCTTGACAGCTTCAGACTTTTCTCCATTTATCATGATGCTACCAATCAATCAAGTTGTAAAGACTTTGGTCTTCTTTACATTGAGTTGTAATCCGCCCAGAAGGTCAAGTCCTCCACACATTCAGGAAGCAAGATTGTGTCATCAACATATCACGGGTAGTTAATAAACCTTCCTTCAAACCTGATACCACATCTTCGTCATACAACTGCTTCTTTAATTATTTGCTCAGCAGATTGAATAAATATGGAGAATACAACCCCCACCCACACCTCCTGACTTTAATCCTTGTTATGTGCTCACAATTGCCTCTGGGATCATATGCAAGCTCCACAGGAGCCTAAAGAAATATTCTGAAATTTCCATTCTTTTCGAGGTTATCCACAAGTTCTTATGACCCACACAGTTGAGTGCCTTTGCACTGTCAAAAAAATCACAAGTAAACATTTTTCTGGCATTCTCTGCTTTCAGTCAAGATCCATTTGACATCTGAAACGATATATGCCTTGTTCCACATTGTCTTCTGAATCCAGCCTGACCTCTGACAGCTCCCTGTCAATGCCCAGCACTGTTGAAGACACTTCAGCAAAATTTTACTTGCATAGGACATTACCTTTTAGAAAAGAATGACAGCAACATATGTACAAATATGCTTGATACAACTGATCAATGAATTGTTATAAGAGCTAAAAGAACCCCCAATAAAACAACTTTTTTTTCAAGAAAATACTAATTATATGTGTTCTATAATTTGAGCATTTTGTTGTGGGTCATTTTTTTTTGTTAAAAGATCACTTTATTGGGGGTTCTTACAACTCTTATAACAATCCATACATCATTTGTATGAAGCATATTTGCACAAATGTTGCCATCATTTTTTCTAGATATTTACTTTCTATTTAGCCCTTGCTATGAGCTCCTCTTTTTTCCCTCCCTGTCCCTCACCCTTAAATTATAAATTATTATTTTTACATCTTACACCAACCTCTGTCTCCCTTCCTGTGGCGGTCATGTTAATTTCATGACTTATGATTGAGAGTAGGGGTGGAGTCTGGGCATGGCTTTCTCCTGAGACTTCTGGGAAATCTCACGATATTTCCCTCATGGAGATGAGAAGCTATCTCCCCAGTTGTTGGGAGTTAGTCTCAGAAATGATGAATTATGGTTAAGACAAGATGGCAGCGTCCAAGGAGCTGAAAGAGCCGATGGAGAAGCCACATGGACCTTACCCTGATGGAACCAGACCTCTTAAGCTGGTGAAGCCACATAGAGAGCCTTCCCAGCACTGAGTTGCCTCTACCACCACTGGATGCCGTTGATGGACCCTGAGCCCTGGAAGTGAGTAGTCATGGGGAGACCCCTGCCAGCGCTGGGACTCTGCACCCACTGGCCTATGATTTTGTGAGTCAGAAGGAGACTTTATAGACTGGTATTGGGCATATGAGCTAATATCGGACTAATGACTTTGAATTGGACTTGGTGTCCTAGTCCTCTTGTATATAAACCGTACCCTTATATCCATATGCATGTCTATAAATTTGTTTCTCTAATTTACCCGGACTAACACACTTCCCTCATGGTTTCTGTTGTCCATCCTCCTTGACAGGGGGAATGGGAGGTAGTGATGTGTCAGTCAATGCAATCGGTTCCACCTTCCTCTGTGAGTCACCTTTCTTTGGCATGGGTACAAATATGGATCTTTTTCAGTCAGTGGCAAAGTCACCCTTTCAAATTCCCTGACCTAGATGAGAGTGTGCTTCCAGTGCTTCATTGGCCTATTTAAACATTTCATTTGGCTTTTCCATCAATTCCTGGACCCTTGTTTTTGCCTAAAGCTTTCATAGCTACTTGAACTTTCTTCAGCACCATTGGTTCTTTCCATATACTACCTCCTGAAATGATTGAATGAGGAATAATTCTTAGTGACTTTCTGTATTTCTTTCCATCTTCTTTTGATGTTTCCTGCATAGTTCAATATTTTCCCCATACAACTTTCAGCATTGCAACACAAAGCTTGACTTTTTCTTGAGTTCTTTCAATGTAAGGCATGCTGAACATTTTCTTCCCTTTTGGTTTTTCCATTCTAGGTCTTCCATCCTATTTTACTTTGTCTTCTTGAGGTACCCTTAGAAACTTTCTACTTGCCTCTATGACTTCTCATTTCTTTCACTTGCTTCCGCTACTCTACAGCTAAGAGCAAGTTCAGAGTCTTTTCTGACATCAACTTTGTTCAGTCTTTCATGTCTTTTGAATGAGCTTTTGCTCTCTGCATGAAGGATGTGCTTGATGCCATCCCACAGCTTCTCAGGTCTTCTGTCATTAATGTTTAATGCATCAAATTTGTTCATAGGATGTTCCAGAAATTCAAGAATGTCAGGTGGGACAGATTCTCCTGGATTTGCTTTTGTTTTCCTCAACTTGACACTGAGTGTACATATGAGCAATTGATGATCTGTGTCACAGTCAGTCCTTGGCCTAGATTAGCACCTGACATTGAGCTTCTTCATTGGATCTTCCCATAGATGTACTGTATTTCTCGGATCCTTTGACTCACCTGATCATAAGACGCACCGAGTTTTTAGAGCAGGAAAACAAGAAAAAAATTCTGATCCAAATAATACCAGTATGCTAAAATATTTATGAAAATAAAGCAAAATCCGGTAATATTTAACAGTGTAAACTCAACAGGATTATTAAGAACCATCATCACTGAGTTAGTCCGGGTAGACTAGTGGAACAAAATTTCAGAGACACGCATATAGGTATAAGGAAAAGGTTTATATACAAAAGGAACGGGACATGGAGAAAATATCCCAGCCCAGTCCAGTTCAAAGTCATAAGTCCGGTATTAACCCATATGCCCGAAATCAGTCTATATAGTCTTCTTCCGACTCAGGAAGTCACAGGTCAGTGGGTGCAGAATCCGGGTGCTGGCAGGGCACCTCGCCTCCAGGGCTCAACAACAGAAGCAACTCATCATTGGCAGAGGTCTCCTTCTGGCCGCCCCAGCTGCAGAGGTCTGGTTCCATCAGGGCAAAGCTGTGTGGTCTCTCCGCCGGCTCCTCCAGCTTCTCAAACGCTGCCAGCTTGTCTTGTCCGTGATTAATCGTCTCTGAGAACTAACTCCCAACATCTGGGGAAGATAGCTTCTCATCTTCACGAGGGAAATACTGCGAGATTTCCCAGGAGTCTCAGGTGAAAGCCATGCCCACACAGA